>LUCG01093754.1:0-26904 GCA_001633085.1 Carthamus tinctorius | reverse complement strand
TTTTCTATCTACATGAACCCTTTTGTTGAGCCTTATTTCACTTGATGTTTTAGGGTGTTACAGCTCCGGCACCATATCAGATCTGCAAAGACGGCGGAATCCGATGATCTATGGGGAAGAGATCAATCAAGAGAGAGAGAGAGAGATATTGTAGTCCGTAAACGCGTTGAAGTTGCTTTTTGGGGGTTTAATTCCTAAAATGCCCTTCATAGACCAAAACTAATGGAACAATTTCATTGGTTGTAATGGGTTAACTAAGTTAACACACTATTTGTGGTTAATAACGGAACTCCCCTATATATATATAATCACCCTACAAATTAAACCCTTTTATTTACCTTAAACTAGACTACCACGTACATGCAAGTGTGACCTGATCGCGAATAGTACACTATAGGTAAGTACCAGGTATCTTTTTTACCCCTAGGAACAGTGAAGCTATCTATTTCAACTCTAAAGCTTATACTAATTAACCAGTTAAAAATGGGTTTTGGAGGGGGGGTTGTGAAATAACAACTAATAATTACTAAAATTAATTAACTAGAATGAAATCAAGCAATTAAACAAACAGAATTAATTTATAAGAGAACACTATACTCATTATGGATTTATAAATCCATTTTCAGATAGTTTGATTTATTCAATTAAAACAATGATGAATGACTTCTTTAGGGTTTGTTCAACTGGAACTTTCCTAGGCTCCTGCAATTTTATAAGTAAAACAGTTAAGGGCATATTATCCTCATAACATCTTACAAATAAAACAACTCATATTATCATGCAACTATTAACTGGCATACTATCCTAGTTCTTCAGTCTAAGGGCATACTATCCTCAGAGACTGGTTTCTATCCTATTCATAACCAGGTTATCGGACCCTACTCTCCAATCTCCTAAACTTAGGGAGATCGCCTGTCAGATCACCAAAGTGAAAGGTAGAGGAGATTGATTAACTACGGAGAATCTATCTATCAATAGATACGATCAATCGATGATTTCAAGTAGCGAAGATTAAAATTATAAAAAGGAGTTGAATCATGATAACCATTCAAAAACCATAAAATATAAATCAAAACTCTTATCCAAGTTCATCAAAACATAACGAGTACTTAAGAAGTTTAACTACTAAACATAATTAAATCATAGAATACATAAACACATTAGGCACACCGTGCAACAATTGAAGAAAAGACACCAGTAGTGCGACTTTGGGTATAGATCGGTGAAGTTTCACTGCTTTGAATCACCTTCTTCAATTTCCGGTTCATGCAACCTTCCTCCGATACGGTTCTCTCTGCGTTCTCTGCATATTTTTTCCCAGATATCAAACCCTAAGCTGGAAGTCAGTATTTAAAAGGTCCATACGTGTGCACTTCGTGATAGCGACCTCTAAGTCTCGCGACCCGAAGTCGTGATAATCTCCAAATTTAAAGAATTTCGTATTGATCTCTCAAATCTGGAAGTCTTGCACATCAAGTCATAATCGATGCAAGTTTCACGACACCAATACTCCTTTCACGACTCGAAATCCTGAAAGTTGAGAACGTCAAACTTAACTATTGGTACTCTCGCGTCGCGAGATCGCAATCTCGCGATCTCAAGAAATCTTCTGTTTGTTGATTTTCGACTTTTTTTGTTTTTGGCCATTTTCAGCACTTTTCGTTCCAAGTGACTTCCAAACCTGCAAAATGAAGAATAATAGCATTTAGGCACTTTAACGCAGTGATTCAGATCTCAAATGGGATAAAAATGATGATATCGTGTTCTAAAAATATGTATACCTTTGACGATATCATAAGGTTTTTGATTATTTATATAAAATACAAATATATTATCTAGTCCACATTAAAACGATATATAGAATAACTTAGAAAAAAGTAACTATAACTGCATTTACAACTTATTAAAGTGAAAATTTTAATAGATTTCAAAATAAATTACCTTACCCCGCCCCATACACACACATACACACACACATAATGGTTTCTTTCTTTGTGGTCCCTTACCGAGAAACCCTCCCCCACCGCATGTAACGACCCAATAATCCCAAACACATATTAATATAATCCCAAACACATATTAATATAATCCCAGTGATCTAACGCAGCGGAAATATAATAACGATAACATAAAATGGCAATTATCCCAAAATCATCAATCCAAAGTAAGGCAAATCTAAGTAATGCCAGTGGAACAACCCTCCACAGCTGAGATATAACTAAAATTGTTCATCTAATAACTAAGGCAGGAGACTACACTAACCGCTCACATTCTCCTTCCCTTTTCATGCACCTCGGGTCCTTCCTGAAAGAGGTTAAAAGTTTTGAAAGCGAGGGTTAGACCATAAAGTCTAGTGAATTCCTTCAAAAACAGTTTAATAACTCATGTGGCCCGCTGGCCTAAACATTACAATTAAAACATTAGTGGTGCATTGTGGACATATGATTCGTCACCCCGTGATGTTGGATCGGGGCCACAACAGACTCCCCAGATCCTAATAAAACCACTAGTGGCAGCTCCCCTCCCCCTCGTGTAGATGCCCTTTTAAGGGAGGACGAAACATATTCGTGCTCCACACCACACACTCATTCCCAGAGGATGTACTATCTCCTGTACTCAATGTCCACTATGCAACTCACTCCGAAACATTTAAACACATAACAGTATTATAAGCATGCTCATAATTTCACAGTTATTCAACAATTTATCAGCATTCCATATGAAAACAGTTTGGTAAACATTCTGGTTTAACAAAAAGTGGTTTAGCAAGGGAACTCACCTGAGCTTAAATCCAAGTAGATCACCAAGCTAAGCTCACCTAACGGATCAGCAACTGATATAAACATCACACAATTCTACTTAGGTACTGATAACCCTTAAGCTATAAGACCCCCTAGAAAGACTTAGCACGGGGGTTCCGAAATTTTATTGGTTTCTATATGAATAATTCACTACGGGATCTTCCTCAGAAATCTAACCCTAGGGTCGAAATTTTCTCAAAATCCTACTCGAGTTCTACCCGAAATCCGACCCGGGAAACGCCGAAGTCCGACCCGGACAAAGTCCGAAGTCCGACTCGAGAAACCCAAAAGCCCGACTCGGGGAATTCCCAAAGTCCGACTCGGGAAAACACCAAAGTCCGACTTGGAGTTTTCAATAGTCCGACTTGGACTAAGGAGTAGTCCGACTCGGACTTTACCAGAATTCGACACGGGAGAAAATTCCCATTCAGGGGGTTTTCTAGGCTTCCAGGAGATCGAACCAGGTACCCAAATCCAACCAAAACAGCTCTAAAAACTCACGATTCAAACTTAATTGAATCTACAAATCAATCCTACTATTACCCAGAAGATGATGAAGATGATGATGATGAAGCTGCTGCTATTCTCCCAGAACACGCACACACACTAATTTTTTTTTACCCTAAATGGCAAAAGTTGAGGTCACTGCGTATTTAAATAATGGGCTTTGGGCCCTAGGCCTTAATATTCTTCCTCAAATAGATAGGTCCAAACTTAATTAATTTCCCAAATTTCTCAAAAGTCACATTTGGTCCCTAAGTTTCAAAAGATTCTCAAAGTAAATCCCAAATTTCGTCAAAATAAATACATTCCTAAAATCCCGGTTATTACATCGCCCAAACCCTATCTTCATCCATTTACCACCATCGACCCCCTTTTCTATCTGACATCATCGGCCACCAACCAACTGTGATGTTTTTAAGGTGAACACCTTAAAGATTTGAAGCAATTGTGATGTTTGCACATGAAGCGATCGTGGTCTGGACTTGATTCCCACCAGAAGCAACTGTGATACCTGCAGTCATTACCATTAGTTGTTCTTTGTTCAACTTATCAAGAGTTCTTAGCCTCAATGTATATAAAAGCTCATGAATGGATCTGATATTTTTTATGATGTTTTTGTATGAACTTGATATGGTTTGGGTTTGAATCTAATTTATGTTTAAATACTTTTACATGATTATTTTTGGGTTTGAATCTGATTTACTCTTTAGTGGGTGGTGAATGGTGGTGTGGGGTATCCGGTGGTGAATGTCATTAACGAAGAAGAAAAAAAGGGTAAATGACTAAAATGCTCCTAATGCAAGGGGCACATAACTGATTTAATGGATCTAATTCTAACGGTGTTGGGGGGAACTAGTTTGAGCCCTCGGACATGAAAAATGGACAAGAAGTGTATTTTACGAATTTGAGAGACAAAAAGCAAAAAACAGGTATAGATGAGGAACCAAAAATGTAAATCACTATATATATTAACTATATTATATATAATGCATCACATAATACATATACAAAAATAATACATTCTCCAAGGTCTCCAACGATGGCGCTTACCATCTTTGGCATCCCTCCCTCACGACTAGAAGCCACCATCGACTTCATCATCCAACGCCTATTTCTCTAGTTATATTTTGCTCAACAAGCTCTACTACCACATGCTAGAAATAGTTTTTGGTCTTTTTTCGTTTTAGATCTACATATACACGGAGCTGCATATGGTGTGGCCAGAGAAGGGGGAGGCCCTAGAGCATATAACCCATCCTAAATCACACACAAAGGATATAAACACACTGATTCGACTGCCATATCACCAAAAAACATGACCTTGACCTTTCTTCTTTATTTCTCGATTCTCAAAAATCTTGAAAAACACCATGAAAAACTATTTCCCAAATTCGAAAAAACGACAAAAAATCTCCAAATATTGAAATCAAGAAAGGAATGTTACATTTTAGGACTAACCATTGATGGCTAACAGTAAAATGTTTCTCTCACATATATTTCCCAATCTCAGGTGTGAGTAAAAAGCGTAAATGATATGGTAAATTATATATACGAAAATACCAAACAAACTAAACCCTTTTTATCACCCTATTAAACTACCACAAATAGGAAAGTGTGACATGATCAGTAATAGTATAGTATAGATAAGTCTAGGTATAGTTCTTACCATTGGGAACAGTGAAACTACATATATTCTAATTCTAACCTTTTTACCAGTTAATCTAGAGAAAGTATGTTTTTTTGGGTTTTTATAATTAACAACTACTAAACAAGAAAACTGAAGAGTAAATAACTAACTAGTTTATAAAGATGAAAACTTTATCAGATTAAACAACGCACTCATTATGGATTTATGAATATCTTTTCAGATGATTTGATTTAAACAATTAACTCAAAGATGAATGACAATTTTAGAACTTGTTTATAATAAACAACTCATATTATCAAGTAACTATCACCTGGCATACTACCCTATTCAATCTAAGGGCATTATATCCTCATAGACAAATTAAATCCCCTTTCATGCCCAGGTTATCGGACCCTACTATCCAATCCACTTAAACTTACGTGATTGCCTACCAGGTCACCAAAGTGAAAGGTAGGAGAGGTTGATTAACTAAACAGAGTCTACCTAATCAAATCAGATACACCCAACCAACGAATTCAAGTAGCGAAATTTAAAATCACAAAAAGGAGTTTAGTTGATAAAAATTCAAAAGTCATAAATCATTCATAGAATAAAAACCAAATCATCATCCAAGTTCATCAAACCATAATGAGTACTATAAAAAACCTAGCCAGTAAACATATTCAAAGATAAAACCATAAGATAGTAGAAACACATTATGCATAATGTGCAACGATTGAAGAATGAACACTAGTAAATCTACTCGGGTGTTAACCGGTGAAGTCTCACTGCGTTTAAGCACCTTCTTCAATTGCAGGTTCATACAACTTTAATCTCCTCTTGAGCGGCTCTTTCTCTCTCTCTTCTCTGAAACTATCAAAACTCTTATGACTCCTCCTTTTTTTTTGAAACCCTAGGCTGGAAATCTGTATTTAAAAAGGCTGGTTCAACACACTTTGTGATCGCAACCATGGGCTTCGCGACGTGAGACCCCACAAACTTCCAAAATAATCGACTTTTTATCTGATCTCTTTAATGTTGGAAGTCTTGTGCTCCAAGTAAACATTTCGCGACGTCACATGCTCTTTTCGCGACGTGAAAACCTCTATTGAATAAAGCTGAAAACCCAAGTCTGGCACTTTCGTGACGCGAGATGGCAATCTCGCGATCGCGAGAAGCCCTCTATTCCACTTTTCAGGTTTTTTGGCCTTTTTTGATACTTTTTGTTCCAAGTGCTTTCCAAACCTACAAAATCAAGAATCATAGCTTTTGAGAGCATAATCATCCAAATTAGGTCTAATATGGGGTTGAAACCAGCAAAGTAGCATTCTAAAAACATGTATAATTTTGGCTATATCAGTAAACCACATGAACCAAAATTTTAATTTACTCTAATTTTAATAACGAGTAAATTACGTTTTGGTCCTTGTTATGATTGTCATTTTGTTTAGGATTTGTTCCCTTTGACTAATTCCTAGTAACTTTGAGACATTTTTGTCTTTTTTCTTAATGAGTAATGTTCACTTTTAGTCTCTAACGTTTGTAATTTTCAATATTTTCCATCCTTAAACTATCGAAGCTCGAATTTAGCCTCTCACATTTTGTAATAAGCGATATTTTTGTTTTATCGATCTCTAGTTCGAGAATTTAAGGTTAACGTAGACTTGGGATATTTTTCAAGGCTTGGAGTATGAATTTCGGCTTGTTACACTTGGACCTTCTTTTTTCTTTTATGGTAGCTGAAAAATTAGGGGTTGTCTTCACCTTCATTTTTGGGAGATCATTGTTCGTGTGTGCATGTGTTTTTGGGGAAGCCAAGGGAGATGAGAAGAAGGAGTCAAGAATGAAGTTGTGCAAGGTTCAAAATCCTCATTCTCTAGTAAGAATCTTAATCCTTTATGTTATCTTCTCCATAGATGCTTCTTTTGATGTTAAAACTTTAATCTACTTTTTTTTATTCTTGGGGTATTATGGTGTGTGGTGGAAGAAATCAATTTTTAGCATTAAAACTAGTGGGTTTTGATCTCTTCTTGTTTAATGTTGGATTTGAGTCCATGTCTTCAATATTTTGGGTTCAAATCAATTAAAACTCCTTTAATGGTGGAAGTTCTTTGAGTGTTCTTCCTCCTTATGAATTTCTAGTAATACGTAGCCTTATGTGGATGGATTAGATTGGGTTAATTGATATTTTGATGATTGGATATTGGTTAAGATAGTTTGATTTTGATTCTTGCGTTTTGGAGGCATAAAATTGGTTTGGGGAAGATTGAGATCAATAAAGGATGAATTTTTTAGCTGAAAATTTGTGTAGAGCTAAACTAGTGCTTTGTACAGGTTTTGGCGCGGGTTTATGGCTCTGGTTACGGCGCGCCAAGCGCTGTGGTTGTTTTTCCTGCTTTGTTTTGCCTATAATTTGGGGATAGGGTAGACGTATCAATTAACGGTGGTCTTAGGGGTCTTACGGAGTTTTTGTGGGGGTCGTTCAAGTGATTTAATACCCTCATGTGTCGTTGATTAGGTGTTCGGGTTAGACACCTATAGGTCGAGGTGTGTCGCTTAAGCATGGACGACAGATGAGTTTCCTACCTTCTTAACTGAAATGAATGGTGGCTATTTTATACAATTTACATTCATGTATTATCTACGTTCATGATTTAACTACATGGTCGCATGATTGCATGATGTTTATCAAACGTTATTTACAATTTGATGGTGATGTTCTTGAATGATTATCGGTTTTTCAATTACAAGTTTTCAGCTTTAACTTTTGCTATGTTAATCTATTGATTGATCGTATCTAGAGGACGAGAAATAGCCATAGTTAATCAATCTTCTCTGTCTTTAGCTTTGGTGACCTGGCAGACAATCTATCGGAAACGGAGATAGAGATTAGGATCGAATAACCTAGTTGTTAACTTGATTTAAAAACCAGTCTTTGAGATGAAAATCCTTAGATTGAAGGATCTGGTGAAAACCGGTCATATAATTGAATGGTAATTGGAGTGTATAAATTACAAAGGATTAGGAGGTGAAAATACTAATAACCGTGTAGTATTAAGGGAGACTGAGAGAAATCTAGTTGAATAACTCTTAGAGATGTCATAATTAAACGGATCTTCATAAAACTAGTCCAATACCTAGAGGGGTTCTATTAATAGTGAATACACCGTGTTATCAGATTCTATTTTCATCAAAGCTTTTCAATTTAATTCCAGTTTAGTTTAAGTTGACAACTAAAAAAACCCCTCTTCTGCAATTTAATTCATACTAATTAATTTAGTTATAGTATTGTAATTATCTAAACTCTTTCCTATGGAGACGATACCCGTAACTTCTCGATACTATAATGGTTTGCGATCAGGTCAAACTTGTTTGTTTGTGATAGTCTAGTTCGGTAGGATATAGGGGTAAATTTGAAGGTATTTTTATAGTCTAGAAATATCACCATCGGTATCGTTTTTTTTTACCTTTCCAATATAGGTTTATCTATCACTGCATTGAGGGTAATGCAAAATTTTAAGTGTGGAAAGAGGGTTAAGTAAACTTAAATTTTTGATTCTTCTTAAGCTTAATTGTCTAAATAGATTTATTTTTTTGAAAAATAAGGCCAACTTTTTCGAAATATAGTATTTTATGCGCATACTTGAAGTGTTGTGGCGGATTGGTTATTGCTCGGGGGGTTCATAGCACCCTAACCGAGTTCGAGCCTTCCCGTGCGCATGCTTGGGGAGATTTAAGTGGGGGCATTTTTAGCCCCCAAAATTGTCGGGGATTAGTCGGGCTTTGGTCCGGACACCCTTCCAAAAAAAAGTTTAGTTAAATAGATTTGAAGCACATGTAGGATATTATCTTAGCTTTTTAATCCCAGATTCATGCTCAACTAATTATTTTTTTGAACGACAGATAACACATGCACACGTTCCGAGGGTATCCGGATCCAAATGGGCACCGACTAATCCCCCGCGCCCATGAATCAGTCCTATGGACTGACCCATGAACTCGCCCCTGAGCCGGCCTTATGGACCGGCTTAAGAGCTTGGTACCGCAAAAGTCGTCCCCCGCAAAGATAGGTATTTATCACCATGGCACCGATAAAGGCTTTCATTTGATTAACCAATTTTTTAGCTTGAGTTTTTCATTAGATAATCTTATTATTAGATTATTTAATTTGTCTAACCAATTTTTTTGAAGTGCTCTTCTTTAGCACTTGAAACCCTCGTAGCCATTTGAAGTCTAAATCTATTCATTTGTTAACCCTTAATTGTTAGCCAATTCCTATCTTTTAGCTTTCAGTTTGGTTGTGGCTTAAATTCAAATACGTATCAAGGATGGATCATACACTTCATGATCGAAAAAAAAACTCGAGATCAGGAAAAGTAAAGAAATCCGACTACAATGAGCAAATGCAAAAGTTCAAAAAGAACAGACTAGAAAGTCCGCAGAAACACACCGAGAAAGTCCAATGCAAAGAAAAGTCCTCCAGGTATCAACTTAAAAAAATATAAAATAAATAAAAATAAATTTTTTACATTTAGAATAAGAATAAACCGAGAAAAAGAAGAAAGCAAAGCGAGAAGAATGTTCTAGTGGTGGTTCAAAAAAAGAAGATTTGATCTCGTCCAAAAAAGCGATTCAAATATGATAAGTGCTTGAGTTTTGCCACACTTTTAGTCACTTCATATATCTACAAGAAAAATTCCCGCTGCTACCTCTTGTCGGGTAAGTTCCGACCCGCACGAAAGGTAGTATAGATATCATTATGGGAGAAGTTGATCGTTAAAATGATAATTGATCCAACAGAAGTACAAGCTAAATCCCCTTGTGCCTCATTCTTCGAGAATCAGAAAGATCCTTTTCAAGACCTTTTTCCTACTCTTACCTAAGCCAGACATTCAAACCCTAAAGTCCTCTTGACGATTAAAACCTTAGTGGTGGAGATAGGATTTGGTTACAAGCATATGCTTATAGTGTGTGTCAAGTATATTGTGCAATCACCGGATATTACCCAAAAAGTATTGTGCGATTGAGTGAAACCCCTGGTGAGGATAAGATGTTTTGCATAATAACGGGATTGGAGAGTCTAGATGGTATCTGATTTGTGTTAAGATTTATTTGATTTAACTATTCCTTTATGTGTGTAATTTCGGATTAGAATTAGTTGCCTTGCTCTTTCAAAAATTTTTTTGGATGGGTTGCTTTAGGACAAGCAAACTTTAAGTGTGAGAACTTTGATATTGCCGTTTTTATACATATTTCTATCCGTCAATATCTTGGTTTTTATTCTTGTCTTGATCCAATTTCCTTGTGTTTTGAGCTAAATTGGGTAAATCTTCAAGTTGGAGGTTGAAAAGTCGATTTGAGCGAAAAGGAGCAAATAAAGGTCAAAAAGGAGCAAAATGGAAAAAAGGCAAAGTCGGAGGATATCTCGCACTGCGAGCAGTGGCTCGAGTCGCGATAAATCTGTCTGTCCAATTCATGATTCCGTTCCATGGATTTTGCACCGCGAGAAGAGCAACTCACGCCACGCGAGTTGCTAAATCAGGAAGAGATATTCACGGTAAAAATTTCCAAATTGTAAAGATCATCACAATCATGATAAAGATAGACCTGATCATGTCTCGCGCAACAAGCCTGAAGCCTCATGCCTCGAGTGATTCCATCTGCACTGTTTATAGCATCATCAACTTTTAGAGTCATTGTAATCAGTATAATTCGAGAGCTATTATGAAGTTTATGAACAAGCACTTGAAGAACGTATTCAACCAAGGAAGAACTTCATCTTCGATTCATCCAAGAAGAAGGATTTCGGGTGTTACGTCGTCTATTGCGGCACGGTTTGATATGTTTTCAGATTTGTGTTTTGTTTTTGATTTTGATGATTCAGGTCCATTCTGACATGTTATGGGCCCTGGGCGAGTTGTAAAAATAGGCCGCCGATAACTACGAAGTTATTTTTAATACAATGTATATATCATAAAAATAATATTGAATTTAAGAAATACTAATTCATATGAAACCGTTTTTCTCGATATTCTTTTTTCTAAACGACAATTTATTAAAAGCTAGCAAGAGGCTAACGAAAAGATAACAGCATTACATCTTATTGAGACAATTACAACGAGAGATCCTTCATTACATCATTTTTTATGTTTCAAAAAACTTCCAATTTATTTAGTTTTAATTTTGGTTATAATTTGCAAATTTTAGATTAAAAATAAATAATTTATTTTATTAACATAAAAAATGATTTATCATCTGTAAATAACTCAAAATTATATAGACTAATAAGACTCTCTTAAAATAGAAAGATTGCTTTAAAAAACCTTAGTTTGTAAATTCTATATTTGACATGTTAAACATGAAATTAAAAATAATCGTGGGGAAATATTTTACTCCAACATGAATGTTGTCCTTCATTTCCATTTTTTCCATTTTGGACCATAATCATCATTGATTTCATCTAACTAATTTCACTATTCCAAATTCCATTCATTTATTTCTACCGATATTTATGGGTAAACTTGTAAATACAATTCAAAACGTACATTTCAAAGACAATAACAATACTATATTAGTACTTACATCTTTGTTTACTTTTTTTAGATAGATATAGATGGATAATCTTGAGTGGAAAATGTATTTATTACTTAGAGTAAATTACATTGTAGGTCCCTGTGATTTGCTTAGAATCCGGATATGGTCTATCGTTTGAAAAAAATTCCTTTTTCCGTCCCTATGCTTTTCAAATCGTTTCATGTTGGGTCCCGGACCCTAACATCGTCCAATGCCTATGTTAGCTCGAACACATGCCTCACACGGGAGGGTACAATCGTCTTTTTAAGTTTTCCTTCTCTTTTATACCTTGCAAATATTGTAATGATAAGGGCCGACTTATGATAAACTCTTTCATCTCACGTCCCTTAAACTTCAAAACCAACAATTATTCTCCCTAACAACGATCGGTAACTCTCATCAAGCAAGAAGGTTTATGATCAAGAAAGTAAGGGGAACATAGTGGCAAGTTCGTAGCAACCATGATACTATCGACTATCTTGAAATTTATGGTAAGGGAATCATATTTTGAATGAAAAACCTTTCATCTTCAATGTGTATTAGGGTTTTTGATATTGATTAAAACCATTTTTTATAGATATTTATCCAACACTAGTTACTTTGAAGATTAATCATGGACGGTTCTTCACAAAGAAACCTGGCAGGGAGTATGTGCAAGGTAAAGTGCACTATGTGGACTTGGTTGATACAAGCGAGTTATTAGTTCATGAGCTGGAAGCAACGGTCGAAACATTAGGGTGTCCAACATGTATCCCACCTTTTACCATTTCAATGTTCCCAGTTTAAGCTTATATTGTGGTTTACAAGCTTTAGGTAACGATGATGATGGTAGAAGTTTTTTGAAACATGTTGGGTCCAACAAAGTATTTTCAATATATGTTGAACTCTAGAAACCAATTGTGAATACTTATTTAAAAAGTCTTGAGGCTAGAAGTGAGGTGATAATGGAAAAACTACCAATGGACAAATCACCAGAGTACAATCGATGCAAGAAAAAGGTAGGAAAAGGTCAACAAGTGAAGGGTAAAACGAAACTTTATCTAGAATGGTTTGATCAAGACAAGGGTAGAGGGATTGGTAGCAATGAAGGTGTAGGGATTGATCAAAATAATGGTAAGGGGATTAATGAAATGAATGTGTGGGGATTGATCAAAATGAAGGTGAGGGACGAAGTTGTAGGGATTGATGAAAATGAAGGTGAGGGATAAAGTTTTAGGGATTGATCAAAATGAAGGTGAGGGAGTTGATCAAAATCAAACTAAAGGGGTTGATCAAACTCAAGCTCAAATATATCAACATCTTACATATTACTTCTAATTCTAGCACATAATTGAACTAGAGACCATTTAATTCTACTACATAAAGATGATATATACTATAATTTCCATTATTTTCATTTTGGACCATCATCATCATTGATTTCATGTAACTAATTTCACTATTCCAATTTCCATTCATTTATTTCTACCGATATTTATGGGTAAACTTGTAAATACAATTCAAAACATTTCAAAGACAATAACAATACTACATTAGTACTTACATCTTTGTTTACTTATTTTAGATAGATATAGATGGATAATCAAGAGTGGAAAAGGTATTTATTACTTAGAGTAAATTACACTGTAGGTCCCTGTGGTTTGCTGAGAATCTGAATATGGTCCATCGTTTGAAAAAAAACTCATTTTTCTGTCCCTATGCTTTTCAAATCGTTTCATGATGGGTCCCTGACCCTAATGCCATCCGATGCCTCTGTTTGCTCGAACACGTGCGTCGCACAGGAGGGGAAAAATCGCCTTTTTAAGTTTTTCCTCTCTTTTATACCTTCCAAATGTAATCATAAGGGCCGACTTATGATAAACTCTTTCACCTCACGTCCCTTAAACTTCAAAACCAACAATTATTCTCTCTAACAACGATCGGTAACTCTCTCATCAAGCAAGAAGGTTTATGATCGGTAACGATCGGTAACTCTCTCATCAAGCAAGAAGGTTTATGATCGGTAACGATCGGTAACTCTCTCATCAAGCAAGTTCGTAGCAACCATGATAATATCGATTATCTTGAAATTTATGGTAAGAGAATCATTTCCAATGAAAAGACCTTTCATCTTTAATGTGTATTAGGGTTTTTGATATTGATTAAAACCATTTTTAAAGACAAACAAATCACGTTAAAAGATAACCCCAAGTTCTTAATCGGAAATACAGAAATATAAATATTTAATCACAATTAAAGACAAACGAATCACATTAAAAGAATATAATTTATCTATTTAATTTAACATTCATATGATTATAATTTTTTCCTTCATGTTTTCACGTTTCCGATTTATTATAATACTATACAAAAGGCAGGCGCACCGGCTCCGACCCGCTGGTGCTCCAACCGACCTTCACCAAACCCAAGCTTCAACCCTATATTTATTTTCAATTTTACATATTAACCCCTTAAACTTATAATATTTATTTACTTTATACCTTTTATTTTCAATATTTCATTTTATGTTAAAAAATACGTTTTAATTTTAACAAATTACGCCATTATAATCGTATCGTCGACACGATCGAAATGAGCCTAATATTGAATATTTTTTGATTTAATTATTTTATTATATACTATATATATTACGATTATAAAAAAACCATATAATCCCATACCCATTTTCAAATTTACATATTAGCCTCCAAAACTTATAATATTTATTCACTTTATACCTTTTACTTTTCAATATTTATTTTATTTTTAGTTATATATCGTATATTGGCTAAAATATGTTTAAAAATACGTTTTAATTTTAACAAATTACGCCATTATAATCGCATCGTCGATGCGATCGAAATGAGCCTAATACTGAACATTTTTTGATGTAATTATTTTATTATATACTATATATACGCTCAAACCGACCGAAATCATATACTCATTTTCAAATTTACATATTAGTCTCCTAAACTTATAATATTTGTTCACTTTATATCTTTTACTTTTCAATATTTCATTTTATGTTTTACTCATATATCATATATTTGCTATAATATGTTAAAAAAATACGTTTTAATTTTAACAAATTACGCCATTATATCGAAATGAGCCTAGTATTGAATATTTTTTGATGTAATTATTTTATTATATACTATATATAGTACGATTATATGAAGCCAAAACACTGTTCATGAACAACAGCTACAGACATTTGGAGAAATTACATTTTACCCCCTTAAACTTATAATATGTATTCACTTTATACCTTTTAGTTTTCTATATTTCATTTTGCGTTTTAGTCATATATCGTATATTGGCTGAAATATGTTAAAGTCGATACCTACTGTTCATGAACAGTCTTTTGACTTCCTGGTAATTGTTAGTATTATTAAAAACTTCTAAAATTAAATTTTTTGATTTCTTGATTTCTTAAATCTTTTCATTTATTTTATTAAACCTTGCGGGGCGAAGGAGATGCATTTCTGGTACCGGTGGTATTGGACAAGAAAAAAGGGAATAATTTCTTTCTTCTTTCTGCCTTTCTTCCCCATGACGACTAGGAACGGGCAAATCAAAAATTTCACTTCGAATTTCGGACCTCAACATCCTGCTGCTCATGGTGTTTCACGATCAGTATTGGAAATGAACGGAGAAGTGGTGGAACGTGCGGAACCACATATTGGATCACTCCTGCTCGGTCCCCCGGCACGGTGGAGGTTCCGTAGCGCGTCATGAGCACCGGGCTAAGGGGCGGTTGAGCAACTCAAGCGAACCGCCCTACCTTATTACAACATAAGGACAGAAGGGAGAAGGTTGTGAAGGTGGCCTCGTTTAGTTTTAATTATGGTTACATTTTACAAGTTTTAGATTAAAAATAAATAATTTATTTTATTAACGTAAAAAATGATTTATCATCTGTAAATAACTCACGTCATGATTAAAATTTTCCCTTGGACAAAATAATAATATCAAAGGAGGATAATGTAACGACCTACAATCTAAGATAAATACCTTAATTCTCATACAGGATAAAATTCGACCCAACCGGTCACCACAATGTCAAGGTGGTTAAAATCCAACAATATACGATAAGTAATAGACCAATATAAGGTTCAACTACAACTGAGAGTATCATAAAGTCAAAAAGGAACTAAGCTAGCATCTCGGTCTCTAGCGTCAGTCCAACTCGCGACTCAGACCTTGTTTTTTCCCTTGGAAGACCTGGTCCTAGTAACCTTCCCTGAAAATGGTTTTTAAGAAACATTTGGAAGAAAAACGAGGGTTAGACCGAAAGGTCTAGTGAATTCCCTACAGTTTAAGAAACATTCGAGTATAATTCAAACCACCCTTACGGGCCAAGTAGCATTTCACAAGTAATAAAATCGAGAGTGAGCATATCGGCCGTTACGATATCCACATGTAGAAACGAATTCAAAACACGCCATACAATCGACTAGGGACCAAGTCCATCCCTACTGATTTATCAAAGGGACCAAGTCCATCCCAATGATTTACCTAAGGGACCAAGTCCATCCCTTAGCTTCTGCACCACCTCTATGCTAACCAACTCCCATCCGTTCCATAATCAACACATTTAAGCATTTATAAGAAATATAAGCATGCATGAATTTATCTCAAGTTCAAACATCATGTGAAACATTAAACCATTTCCAGTGCATGTAAAACATTTAGGAACAATTTAGGGTTCGAGTAAAAGCGCTAGGGAACTCATCTGAAGCTCGACACCAAAGGGAATCCCCAAAAACGCTCAAAAGGTACAAACGGAAACCTGTATTTAAAACACACCGAAATGTGTTAAATCCTACTAAAAACACCCTAAAAGTTCCTAATTAAAGTCCCTAAAGATCCTTTAGGTCAGCACCGAAGCCCACGCGAAAAACGGAGAAACGACGCAAAAGTTGGCGCGAGAAACAACGGAAACGGCGGGTTAGGTCGTAGCATTACCTGCGTGGTACCCGTGCGTAGCTTAAAATGCAACAGCCGCGGGTTTCCACGCGACCCAGACCCACGGGCATACCTGCATGGGTACCTGATTCCATCAGCATCGATTTTTCTTCTTCTTTTTCACCATTTTTCGATCTAGCAAGCTATAAACCACCATTTAACTTCATAAACACCCCAAATCAAGTCCCAAATTGATCCTCAACCCTATTCTAACATTATGGCAACAAAACCCAAGAATATTTAAAGATAAATCATCATTTCTTTAGCATTTTATTAATCCAAAGTCATCCAAAAAGGGTTTTTCCTCAAATCATCAAACACTAACCAAATCCTCACTTATATGCATCGAATTCAACCCAAAATAACAATAGAAGAAATAGATTGAACCATTGATTCCATCTAAGCATTAACTAATCAAAACCCAATATTTTTTTTCATAACTTAAATGATCAATTTCTAACAAAAAAAGAAGAATAACTCCATTGATGGAGATCTAGAACACAAGGATTAGAATCCATACCTCAATAGACGCCTCTTAAAGATCCAAGTTACTCCAAATCATGGTTTCTCCTCCAATCCTCTTTTCTTCTCCAATGCCTCCTTCCAAGACTTTTCTCACACACACTTATTCCTTGATTTCCCTAAATGAAAACAATGAAGGAAACCCCTAATGCTATTAGTTCTCAAAAATTACAAACTAGCCCCTTAAGTTAAAAAGAATCTCACTAAAGTCATCATCTTTTAGTTAACTCACTTTAACAGACACAGGATGTAACGCCTTGTTTTCCTAATTGTGTATTTTAACTGTGTGTAAGCTTTTAAGTTAACATTTTGGGTTAATTTTGTTATGTCAGGAGTTAAGGGACTACTTTGTCAAACTTAAAAGTTAAAGGATGTAAGAGACATGTATTTAAGGTGGAGGAAAATCCCAAACTCCCCTCTTTTGAGTCTTAGGCGTTTCCAGAGATCGGGAGAAGAGAGGGAGAAGGCGATTTGGGATCAAGGAAGGCGGAAGCACAATTGGTTGTTCAAAACCAATACTTGGAGGCGATCGTTGGTGAAATTGCATTAAGGTATGAATTCTAAGCTTTTGATAGATGGCTTTGTTGGAAGTAACTGTGGGTTAGGGTTATTTGGAGATTGATGATCAATTGATCATCAAAGGCATGTTTTGGATAAAATTGATAGCTATAATCGTTAGATGTTGTTATGGACTAGTGTATATACATGTTTTTGATTGCCTTTGGTCGAATTCGGAGTTTGGGGACGAAAACCCCGGTCGTGTTCGTAACCCGCGAAGGGTTTCCGCATAGTGGGTATCGGCGGGTTACCCGCGGGTAACAGGCCGCCGACAACCCGCCGTTCTACTGGATCCATTTTTCACTTTTTGCAAACGGGTTCGGTTGGGGTCTTTTGAGTTGTACTTCCCTTAGAGACGATGCATAACCATGTTTCGTGAAGTTTGGGGGAAATTGGCGAGGGTAGCTATGTCATTTTAGGTTGAGAGTTTGGATAGTGTTAGAAACCCCTTTTGAGTTACGTATTGATAAGTGTATGTATGTGTATATGTTATAGGTGATACGTGGTGAACTTTTATAGTTGTGTGCGAGCTTGTGAAGCTAACAACTCGACAGGTGAGTAATCTATCTATCCATTTATTGTTATGTGTATATAGTGGTGATGCATGTGTAGTTATGTGTATGTGATTGGCATGTGAAAGGCAGATAGTACCTATGGTGGTAGCGATATCCCTAGGGAAGATATATACAAAGGCAGATGCCTAGTACCAATGTCATTATTTTCTTCCTTAACGGCATTGAGCCGTAGGGAGGGGCAGATATTTGCATGTATGTGATTGCATTGTGTTATGATTATGTATATATAAAGGTAGGTGGTTTAGGTGTGTGCTCACTAAGCGTCAAGCTTACCCCATTGTTATGATTCTCTTTAGTGGCAGGTACGTCCTCCAAGGACAAAGGCAAGGCTCCCACTTGAGGCTCCGAGGATCCAGCAGTTCAGTGTGAAGAATGATTTGAGAAGTTTCGAATTGTATTTAAGAGTTGTGACGGTAGTCTAAGCATGTTAAATTTTTAAGTTGTTTGGATACGTTTTAAACAAAATTTTACTTTTCTTTTGGCTAAACTTGAGCACAGATTTGACTTAATCAAATGATTGTTTTCCTTCGAGTTGTTTTAAATGAATGTTTTATTGTCAAGCTTCTGCTATTGTAAGGTTACTCTTGTAAAATTGTATTTGTTAAATGGTTATTCACCGATAAATTGGGTTTTGAGAAAATGAATTGTTACACAAGATGTTACAGATAAAAAGGGTGTTGTTATCTGTAGTTTCCATAGATCTTTTCATACTTACATAAAATAAACCTCTTATATTAAATCTCACTTATACACACATAAATTTGCTCATACCCTTATAGGGAGATCCATTTATAATTTCCAGGATGAAATTATATAGACTAATAAGACTCTCCAAAATAGGAAGATTGCCTTAAAAAAACCTTAATTAGTCTGTGAAATTTATATTTGACATATTAGACATGAAATTAAAAATAAACGTGGGAACATATAATATAATAAATAGAATGTGGGGTCCAACATGAATGTCGTTTTGTCCTTCATTTCCATTATTTCCATTTTGCATCGTCATCATCATTGATTTCATGTAACCAATTTCACTATTCCAATTTCCATTCATTTATTTCTATCGATATTCATGGGTAAACTTGTAAATACAATTCAAAACATTTCAAAGCAATAACAATACTACATTAGTACTTACATCTTTGTTTACTTATTTTAGATAGATATAGACGGATAATCAAAAGTGGAAACTGTATTTATTGATTAGAGTAAATTACACTGTAGGTCCATGTGGTCCATGTGGTTTGCTCAGAATCCGAATATGGTCCCTCGTTTGAAAAAAGAAAAACCTTATTTTTTTCGTTCACGTGCTTTTCAAATCGTTTCACACTGGCTCTCTAACCCTAACGCGTGNGGGGGGGGGGGTAAAATCATCTTCTTAAGTTTTCCCTCTCTTTTGTACCTGCCAAATGTAATTATAAAGGCCGGCTGAGGATAAACTCTTTCACCTCACGACCCTTAAACTTCAAAACTAACAATACTTCTCTCTAACAACGGTCGATTACTCTCTCATCAAGCAAGAAGGTTTACGATCAAGAAAATGGAGAGAACACAGTAGCAAGTTCGTAGCAACCATGATAATATCGATTATCTTGAAATTTATGGTAAGAGAATCATTTCGAATGAAAAAACCTTTCATCGTTAATGTGTATTAGGGTGTTTGATATTGATTAAAACCATTTTTTATAGATATTTAATCATGGATGGTTCTTCCCAAAGAAACCTGGCAGGGAGTATGTGCAAGGTAAAGTGCACTATGTGGACTTGGTTGATACAAGCGAGTTATTAGTTCATGAGTTGGAAGCAATGGTCGAAACATTAGGGTGTCCAACATGTATCCCACCTTTTACCATTTCAATGTTCCTGGTTTAAGCTTATATTGTGGTTTACAAGCTTTTGGTAGCAAAGTATTTTCAATATACGTTGAACACTAAAAACCAACTGCGAATAATTATTTAAGAAGTCCTGAGGCTAGTAGTAAGGTGATGATAGAAAAACTACTAGTGGACCAATCACCAGAGCACAATTGGTGCTAGAAAAAGGTAGGAAAAGGTCGACTAGATAAAGGTAAAAAGAAACTTTATCTAGAATGGGTTGATCAAAACATGGGTAACAGGATTGATAGCAATGAAGGTGTGGGGATTGATCAAAATAATGGTGAGGGGATTAATAATATGAAGGTGTAGGGATTGATCAACATGAAGGTGAGGGGGTATATTAAAATCAAACTAAGGGGGTTGATCAAAATCAAGCTGAGGGAATTGATGTGAACTTTGGCGAATACTTTGAGGATTTTAATCCTTTTGAGGGGATTGATCTAGATAACAATGAAGGAGTTGAGGCTGGTAAGGGACTTGGGACTAGTGAGGGAGTTCAGACTAATAAGGAACTTAGGGCTGGTGAAGATGATACTATAGTTGATGAACGTAACATACATCCTGAAGTTGAAGCATATATGGAAGGTGTTGATTTAAACATTGTGTAATAACCCAAATGTTGTTGGGCTTATTTCATGTGGAATAAGAGAAAAGGAAAGGATCTGGGTTTGGGCCCAGGTTATTTAAGAAGGAGGATATGTCATCTTTACCATTTAGGGTAAAGAATCTTCCAGTGCGTGTGTGTGAAGCCGTGTTTGAGAGCAAAAGAAGAAAAGAAGCAGCGCCAAAAGGGGATATCGATTTGGAGCTTAAATATTCACCAAGGGCTTCAAAGTTGGTAAGAATCCTTATCCTTGCTTAGTGGTGATTAATCTAGGATTGATCTTGGGTGTTTTGATATGATTTTTCATCAGGTTTAGATCTGTTATCGCGAAGTTTGTGAACAATCTAGTTGTCCGACTCAAGTCCCAGTTTCCCGACTCAAACTTTGGGTTGTCCGACTCGGACTAGTGGGTTGTCCGACTCGGAATAGGGTGTTGTCCGACTCGGTAGTGTGTTGACCCGGACTAGTTGTCCGACTCGGACTAGTGTGTTGTCCGACCCAAACTAGTTGTTCGACTCGGACTAGTTAACCGTCTTGGGTTAGATTCTCTGTAATGAGAAGGTCGAGGGGTTTAAGAATGTTATCAAAATTTGAATCCTTAGAATTAGCTGTACCTCCTTGAAGGTGTGCCATCGAGGAGTTCGGTGTTAGTTGAGAATTCGCAACCTGGTAGTTGAGAATTCGCAGCCAGGTGAGTTTCTCTCACTTTGACAGATACTTTAAAATGGAAACCTGTTTTGTTTTCACATCAGTTCTACATTTACATTTATGTCTTTGAATTGCTAAAAAGGTAGATTTCGAACTTGCATAATCATCTGCATTGCATGGTATGTAAGTTGCATGGGGTGGGGCATGTACTGGCCAAATCGGGGAGGTGTGACCCCAAATCGGGTAGGTGTGAGCCCTTGCGTTGCCACAGGTGCGCATGGGAAATAACGCGGTGAGGGCCAGTACATGTGTTGAGAGTGTGAGCATGAAGCATTTAACTAACTGTTTATTTTAAATTCTTTAATTTTCTAACTATGAGACTTTGAAGGAAAGAAATCGATGTTGCTTTTGAGGGAACTCACTATAGATTTGGTCTAACCCTCGTTTTCAAAACTAAACCTTTTTCAGGTAGACCAAGTGCGGGTAAGGGTAAGGGCAAGGCTTGAAACCAGTTTAGCAGAGAGGAAGTTAGCCGACTCCCCTTTGGATTCTAGTGGTTTAGTACTCTCAGTTGCCAGCTTATTGTTTTATTTTGATGATGTTATGAGTTTAACTCGAAACTTTGTAGTCCGAATTTTGGAAGTTTTGCTTATTTATATTAGTTCTATTTCCGTAAGTTTGGGTTGTTACAATTGGTATCAGAGCCATATTTTAAGCGAATTAGGTGACCGGATGGGTCTACTCTTAAACTGTAGGGTTGACGGACACAACTGAGAATTTAGGAGGCCATAGGTTGAGACTGTGAGAGGGTTGCCAATAGGGGGGATAAGAACTATCATGTGCATAGTGAGGTAGTGATTACGCGTGTCCAGCGTAGTTGCGAGCTCCTTTGTGCATGTGCGTACTTATTGCGCCAGGTTAATTTAGGGTATCTAATTTGAGTTTGTTTATTTGTATCAGTTAAGTAAGATGGCAGGACGTGTTTTACGAAGTAGATCGATACCAGCATCCGAGGAGGTCCCAATTGGTGAAACTCTAGTAGGACTTGAAGCTAGACTGGGCAACGAGGTGGCCGAACCTCGGAGGAAGGCGGCACCTAAAAGGACCACGTCACCTAGACAGCCAGCTGAAAAGGGGAGAGGCCGGGGAAGAGTACGCGAAAGGGGAAGAGGTAGAATTCCCCATCGCGCTGCAACTCAGGAGCCTGAAACTCGACCGAAAACGCCGGTCGCTCGAAGGACCAAGACTGTGGCAATGCCCTCGGAGGGGTCTGTGACGCGAGTTGAAAGCTTGGCGAGCGTCCAAGCTGAGGGCCAGGCCTTCGTCACTAAGGAAGCTTTCGAAGACAAAATGGGAAGAATAGAGAAGGCCCTGCAAGCTCTTCTTGTTGAACAGAAGAAAGCAGTTGAGGGAGGCAAAGGTGGGTCAGAATTAACCAGTCCGGAGAAACTGTCGGGGAGGATCAATCTCACTCGACTCCATCAGTTATGGTTATTCAGAGGGAAACTCGCGGATGCAGCTACAAGGAGTTCGCCGCGTGCAAGCCTCCTACCTTCAAAGGAGAACGGGATCCTGTTTCGGCACTAAGATGGTTGGGAGAGATTGAAATCGTCTTCGACACTTGCAATTGTACGGACGAGGATAGGGTGATGTATGTGTTATCAATGCTGAAGGGCGAAACAATGTATTGGTGGACCATGGAATCAAGAGGTAGAGCTTCGGAAGTAGCTAAGAGCACTACGTTGGAAGACTTCGCTAAGAGATTCAGAGCGCAGTTTTGTCCTACTGCAGCCATCAAGAAACTGGAAGAAGAATTTCTTAGATTGGAGCAGGGAAATCTGATAGTAAAGGAGTACACCTCACAGTTCATTGAGAAAGTGAGGTTTGTAGAGTTATATGTGCCGACTGAGGAGCGGAGGATAGAGCGGTATATTTGGGGGTTGAAGAGTAGTATTCGAGAGTTGGTGAATACCCGAAATCCTAAGACCTTTAGAGCTGCTATCGATGCGGCAGAACTCACTAAGAGGGAAAAAGACAGACAAGCCAGGGAGCGGGGTGCTGACAAGAGGAAGTGGAGTGGGCCAGCGTACGATGATAGGAAGATGAAGAGTCAGAGAACGGATCAGCATGTGGTTTCACAGGTGGATGACCGCCTATGGAAGAAGTTTAACAGGGCACACATTGATTGGTAGTACTGGGTGCTACAAATGTGGGAAGAGGGGACATATGGCTAGGGATTGCCCGAATTCTCGAGCATGCTACCAGTGTGGATCTACAGAACACATGAAGATGAATTGCCCGCAGCTGAAGCAGGGAGCGGCCGTGCCCACTAGAGGAGATAAAGGAGGGAGAGTGGAACCAGCAAGGAGAAGAGCATGGGTATTTCGGATGACGACCGAGGAGGTGATGGAGACACCAGATGTTGTGGCAGGTACTTTCCTAGCAAACTCTGTACCCGCTAAAATCCTTTTTGACTCCGGTGCAAGTTATTCGTTTGTAACTCCGCATTTTGCACATGTATTACATTTGGTACCTAGACGTCTAGAGAGTGGGTTTGAAGTAG
Organism: Carthamus tinctorius; assembly: GCA_001633085.1. NCBI lineage: Eukaryota > Viridiplantae > Streptophyta > Magnoliopsida > Asterales > Asteraceae > Carthamus > Carthamus tinctorius. The sequence continues at coordinate 3,099 of LUCG01093754.1, read as the reverse complement.
ATATGGTGGGTGATCATCGAGTTTGGGTGAGTGAGGCATTAGGAGGGTGTAACATTGACATCCATGGTCAATATTTCCTTGTAAGTTTGTACCCGATTGGGTTGGGAGGATTTGATATAGTTTTAGGCATAGATTGGTTGGCTAGAGTTGATGCCACCATTGTTTGTAGGGAGAAGTTAGTGCGAATACCGTTAGACGATGGGTCGGGATTGGTAGTCTATGGTGACCGAAGGGAAAGGAAATCTTGTTTAATCTCACTTGCGAAAGCGAGACGGAGTTTAGGTAAGGGATGTGTGGGCTACATGGCGCACGTTATAGATGCTAAGAAAGAAAAGAGTGGCATGGAGGATATACCTGTAGTAAGAGAGTACCCAGAGGTTTTTCTCGATGAACTGACTGGGTTACCCCCGGATAGAAAAGTAGAGTTCCGAATCGATCTGGTGCCAGGAGCAGCCCCAATTGCGTGCGCACCTTATCGTTTGGCCCCGGCAGAAATGAAAGAGATGATGACTCAACTTCAGGAATTACTGGAAAAAGGGTTCATACTCCCGAGTACCGCTCCGTGGGGAGCGCCAGTGGTATTCGTGAAGAAGAGGGATGGCTCCATGAGAATCTGCATAGACTACCGGGATTTGAGCAAGATAACGGTCAAGAATAGATATCCGTTTCCGAGGATAGATGACCTGTTCGATCAGTTACAAGGAGCCAGCTACTTCTCGAAGATTGACTTGCGCTCCGGTTATCATCAGCTAAAGGTTCGAGAAGAAGACATACCCAAAACCGCGTTTCGCACCAGATATGGGCATTATGAATTTTTAGTTATGCCGTTCGGTTTAACGAATGCACCGGTAGCATTCATGGACTTGATGAATCGCGTTTGCAGCCCTTTGTTGGATAGGTGTGTGATCATCTTCAACGACAATATCCTAATCTACTCGTGAACGCAATAGGAGCATGAAGAACACCTCCACCAAGTTCTTGGCTTGTTGAAACGAGAGAAGCTATTTGCAAAGCTATCCAAGTGCAAGTTCTGGTTGAGAGAGGTGCAGTTTTTAGGTCACCTGGTACCTGTCGAAGGTATCAAAGTTAGATTGAAGCGATACAGGGGTAGGAACCGCCTAGGTCCCCGTCTGAAGTACGAAGTTTCCTAGGTTTAGCATGTTATTACAGAAAGTTCATTCAGAACTTCTCTAGCATAGCCACACCACTCACAACCTTGACGAAAAAAACGAGAAGTTTATCTGGACCAAGGCTCAGGATGATGTCGTTCAGACCTTGAAGGAAAGACTGAGTAGCGCCCCAATCCTCTCGTTACCTAACGGGGAGGAAGGATTTGTAATCTACAGCGATGCATCGGAGCTAGGATTAGGATTTGTACTCATGCAATAAGGTAAGGTAATCGCGTACGCGTCTCATTAGTTGAAGGAGCACGAGAAGAACTACACGACGCATGACATGGAGCTGGCAACAGTGATTTTCACATTGAAGATTTGGAGACATTACCTCTACGGCGTGAGATGTCAGATCTATACTGACCACAAGAGCCTTCAACATCTCTTTAACCAGAAGGAACTGAATATGAGACAACGATGATGGGTAGAGCTTTTGAGTGACTATGACTGCGAAATCCTTTACCATCCTTGTAAGGCGAACGTAATGGCTGACGCTTTGAGTCGAAAGGAAAGAGGAGAGTTACCAAGTGTTGTAGCCTACCATATAAAGGTAACCTCAGACTTCAGAACTAAGATCAGAAAATATCAGGAAGAGGCGGCGAAAGAAGAAAACCAGAAGAGCGAACGGGTAGTGGGGAATTTGACGATTATGAGATTTAACACCGAGGGATTGAGGTGTTTAGGTGTTTGGGTGATCGTGTTTGGATCCCTAAGCACGGTGGACTACGTCAAAAGGTGTTAGAGGAGGCACNAAGGTGTTAGAGGAGGCACATAAATCAAGGTACTCAGTTCACCCGGGTACAAATAAGATGTATCGAGATTTGCGTCAGAATTATTGGTGGCCAGGGTTAAAGAAAGATATCACTCACTTTGTCGAGCGGTGCTTAACTTGCCTACAAGTAAAAGTGGAACATCAGAGACCATTCGAAGAGTTGCAGTCATTAGAAATCTCGAGATGGAAATGGGGCGATATCGCTATGGACTTCGTGACGAAGTTACCAAGGACACCGAAAGGGAATGACACCATCTGGGTGATAACTAATTGACTCACCAAATCAGCTCACTTTTTGCCGATCAAGGAGTCGTACCCGATGGAGAAATTGGCCAAATTGTATGTGAAAGAAATAGTAACCAGGCACGGGGTGCCGCTATCCATAGTATCCGACAGGATAGCCGCTTTACATCAAGATTCTGGAAGAGCTTCCAAGCAGAGATGAACACGCAACTTAAAATGAGTTCAGCGTACCACCCACAGACGGACGGTCAGAGCGAGTGCACGATACAGATGTTAGAGGACATGTTGAGAGCATATGTCATAGACTTCAGAGGGTTGTGGGAAACCCATCTACCCTTAATAGAGTTTTCATACAACAATAGTTACCATGCCAGCATTTAGGGGGCAACGTAAGAAGCATTATACGGGCGTAAGTGTAGAACACGTTGTGTTGGAATGAAGTGGGAGAGAGGCAGTTGACAGGACCAGAAATTGTGCAAGTAACTTCCAATAAGATTCGGCAGATACGTGAAAGGATGAAAGCAACACAAGATCGTCAGAAGATGTACACGAATAAGAGAAGAAAGCCGATAGAATTTCAAGTGAGAGACAAGGTGATGCTGAGAGTCGCACCGTGGAAGGGAGTGGTCAGATTCGGAAAGAAAGGAAGCTAACCCCTCGCTTCGTAGGACCATTTTCCATCATTGAGAGAGTAGGAGAGGTTGCCTATAAGCTGGATCTACCCAAGGACTTGCATGGGGTTCACCCGACCCTCCACGTGTCGAACCTTAGGAAGAGAGAGAGAGAGAGAGAGAGGGGGAGAGAGAGGAAAGTTCAAACGAAAACTCATTTTTCATTGTAAACGTGAAGACCACTAAAATCGTGTCACGTGGCAATATTCACTCTGAATATCATGCATTATTCAGAGTGAAT
>LUCG01093737.1:0-12608 GCA_001633085.1 Carthamus tinctorius | reverse complement strand
ATACAGATTTGCCGCCTTAAGTCACGCCTTGAAAAACGCCATGGCCTCGCCGCCACGCCACGCCACGCCTCACGCCATTTAGAACCTTGATATATATATCTGTTTGGGTACCAAGCACTAGACATACACTAGTTTTGTCTTGTCCTGTCGTAGTTGTACCAAACACTAGACAGACACTTGTTCTGTCCGTTCCTGTCCAGTCCAGTTCTACTTTCTTGTCATGTCTAGTTTTGTCTTATCCAATCTCAGTCATACGAAATACTAAATAGACGCTTGTTCTGCCTAGTCCCCGACCAATCCAGTTCCGTCTTTCCAATCCTATCATGTTTGCATACCAAACACTACCTAAGAATGCTACCATTCGTTTTGTTTCGTTGTGTGCTACGATGCAACCACAAAAATAACCTTTTGGATTTGCTTAATATTCAGGAAATGCATTATTATAATTTATGTTTATCTGCTCTGCAGGATTTGCAACACCACTATAACATGGCCTCCACAACATATATCACAAAATGTATGAAAAATCTGGTGGGAATGAAGCAAACTTGAAGTTGATTCTATTTATTCCTATTTCCAAATAATCTTAGAATTTAATATCCCTATGTAATGGAATTATATCTATGCTTCCAAAATTTTGGTGACATTAATTGTTGTACATTCATTATACCATCTTAGTGAATCCACTTTACTACCCATTACATTCTTTTGATATAAACTATGTCTTAAATTAAAACATAATATTCTTGGTGTATTTTTGTTCAATTATGATTATATTAATTTTCATCAATAATCATATATTTATTAAGCTTATAACTTATGTCTAAATATTTTTATATTCACAATTACTTGATAAAGTGTAAGAAAGTTAATTATTTTAACCATTTCAAAATATCTAATTCATCTTCTAACCAATCTTTCCATTTTTTTTTACCAAAATAACCATGTTCTTTGCCGTGGGGTGTTCTTTAATTCCGGATCCAACCCACTTTTTTCGAGAATTGGTCATTTACCCCCTGTCTACCATCACCTCTATATCCGCCATGGCCCCTCAAGAATCGATTTTTACGTTTTTACCCACCTCCAATGACAGACCAATTGGTTAGTTTGCCCATTTTTTAGAGATTTTGGTTATGAGATGAATTAGATTTTTTCAATGGTTAAAAAACTTAATTATCCTATGGTATGTTGATATATTTTTTTAACCGAATTAAATTGTTAGATACTTGATTCCTAATATGTTATTGGTGTGATGTATTAACAAAAATACTATTGGGTTTTAAATTATTTAAAAAAATGAATATATAATAATTTGTTTACTTAAAAGTTATATTTTTTAATTAAAAAAATGATATAAATTTAATTTGTAATATAATATACATTAACAAGTAAAATTTAATTGTCATTTTCTACCATAAACAAAAACAAAAACAAAAACATATACGTCTCACACTTGAAGGACCAAATTTTAACTTATAAACCTTAATCTCAAAATTGGTTTTTAACGGTACATTTTTTTAGAAGGCATAGCGGTATCGAACGAACGAACGACTACCACGAACACTCATACGCACGCACGTCTCCCCAGCGGTATCGGGCATCTACGGGCAGTCCACTAATGCACCACTGTCCCGGCCCAGCTTAAGCTGGACCTAGAGCTTGGTATAGTTGCATAGAAGAGAACATTGTTTTCCATGTTTCTTTAGATTGAATATTTGGTAAAAGAAAAAAACTTTTAACACTTCTAAGGGTAAATTAGTCATTTAATCAGTATTGATAATTTTTGTCATGTCTTACCAAACACTGAACAACGCACCCTAAACGAAAAGACAAACTACGGCAATATACAATTCATTACCCCATTCTAGTGTGATAGTGTCGGATTTTATCTTCATTGACGAACGTAATTAACGAATAGAGTACAAATCGATCGTTAAATTTAGTGTCTCTATCGAATATGTTCCCAAAACAAGTCTAACCGTATGCAAAATTCTATCGTTGTACAACTACTTACCGTAATCTCTCGTGGTCGGTTATCACCTTCACGTTCAAGTATCGCTGTTTTGCTGGAGAAACTGTAGATCCTTCATCTGAAGCTGCACGGCTTCTTTAGACAACGGTTTGGGCTCGGGATACCTTTCCTCTTCGCCTCCTTCCGCAACTCTCTGAGCCTTGGCTTTCACGATCCGGTCTATCTCCGGTTGTGTGACGGACGGGAAAACGACTTTGAGCATGATACGCAATTGTCTCTCGTCTTCTTCTTCGATCGGGTCTCGACCGAAACAACAAACGTATATGGCATCGAGAGCCTTCTCGGCCCTTGCCTCCATTTGAACGGGGGTTACGGGTATGTTGAGTTTCGCTCGTTTCTGTTGTTTAACAATCGATAATGTTAGAATTCATGAAACCATAGCAGTGACATACCATTGATCATAAAAGAAAAATATACAATTTTTAAAACACAATCAATGATGGTTCAGCATTTTCATCGAGCTTTTGAACAAGCTCGCTCAAACATTAGTGTACTGAAGCTCGACTTATTAAGTTAAAACGAGATATATTCTGTGTCTGAGATCAACTTGCGCTCGATAATTACTAAGCTTGAGTTCGAGTATCTTGTTAAAACCTTTGAGTACTTAACACCCTAGTTGGAAGTTCAAAAATTAATACTAAGGCTGTGTGTTAGGCAAAAATAAGCTAGCTGATAAGCTAGTACATGTTTGGATGTATCTTAGGCTGCGTTTGGTACGTGGAACAGGACAGGATAGGACAGGACGGGACAAAAATCTCTATCCTTCTTTTGGCGCAACATGGGACAGAACAGGAATTCACTGTCCCACGTTTGGCGCGACATGGGACAGGGACAGGAACCGAGACAAGGTGGGACCGCATGGGACACAAAGGGTTTTTTTTTGTTCCACCAAAATAGATGGAACAACATGGGACAGAAATGAGGCAGAAACTAATATATTACTAACTAACACTCGTTCGATATAAAACTTCAATATGGTATTTGTTTTAGTGTTTACCACCACTAGTTGTGGCCGCCGCCGCCACCGATAGCCACTATCGGAGTAGCGTTGAACCGCTAGTTGGAGTAGCGTTGAACCGCTAGTTGGAGTAGCGTTGAACCACTAGTTATACCCCCAAGATACCCTTTCAGGTCATTTTACATACTCATAAACTAGTTTTTGCTAAACATAATTTATTCATAAGCTAGCTTATTAGTCAACAGCTGGCTTATCAGCTAGTTTGCCAAACACAGCCTAAATTTCCCGAGAGCATAATAAGGAAAAATTCATATCTAGAACATTGAAAAAAGAACTCATGTGAAGATGCATATGTGAATCATATGAATAATCTGTTTATATATTCAAATAGATTTTCTTAAAACCTTTTCAATTGATTCACATATGAATCTTCCCTTCTTACCTAACTATAACCAGTATGGAAAACCAACCAAAAACTAACCTCTCTGGCTTCATTCATCATGGCAATGAAAGTTTCCTCTTCGAATTCGATATCGTTGGAAAGCCGAAGCCTCGCAACTCCTTCCAGAATCTCTTCAGATTTCAGCAATCCAGCTCCTAATGCAGCTAACCAGCAGCACATCAACACATACAGAGGATCCCCTGCCTAATTCACCACCACAAATTCCATCAACATACTTCTCGAATTAAATCGAACAAACCCTAGAATACGATCCGAATGAACCAAATCGATCTATCGATTACGACTACCACAAACTTTACGATCAATCTGATCAGTTTGTTGTTCTCGATCGAATTCAGTAACAGAAAGTTCAGGAAAAAAAAAAGAGTTAAGGCTGTATTTGGCAAAAATAAGCTAGCTTATTGAAACGCTAGTTGGAGTAGCGTTTCATGAGCTTTTTATAGTTTTTTTTCCAATTATACCCTTATTAATGTTAAGTATTATACTCCAATGTACCCATTTTGGTCATTTTACATACTCATGGGCTAGTTTTTGTCAAACATAATTTATTCATAGGCTAGCTTTTCAGCTACCAGCTAGTTGCCAAAAGCTGTGTTTGGCAAAAATAAGCTAGCTTATTCAGAGGCTAGCTAATCAGCTAGTTACCAAAGGCTGTGTTTGGCAAAAATAAGCTAGCTGATAAACTAGCTTATAAGCTAGTACATGTTTGGATGGACCATAAGCTAGCTTATTGAAACGCTAGTTGGATAGCATTTCAGGAGTTCTTTGTAGTTTTTTTTTCTTCCAATTATACCTTTATTAATATTAACTATTATACCCCCAATATACTCATTTTGGTCATTTTACATACTCATAAGCTAGTTTTTATCAAACATAATTTATTTTTAAGCTAACTTATCAGCTACTAACTACCCTATCAGTTGACAACAAACTTATTTGCTATCGGCTAGCTTTATCAACAATTAGCTTATCTGCTACCGGCTAGTTGCTAACTGGTCAGTCAAACAGCTAGGTTATTAGTTATCAGCTACCAGCTAGTTTATCAATCAACAACTAGCTTATTAGTTATCAACTACCAGCTAGTTTATCAATCAATAACTAGCTTATCAATAATTAGCTTATCCGCTACCAGCTAGTTACTAACCGGTTAGTCAAGTAGCTAGCTTATTAGTTATAAGCTACCAGCTAGTTTATCAATCAACAACTAGGTTATCAGTTATCAGCTACTAGCTAACTTATCTGTCATCGGCTACTAGCTAGCTTATCAATCAACAGCGTTATCAGCTATAAGCTACCCGGTAATTTTGCCAAACACAGCCTAAATGTAGGAGTAGGTACCCGTCCATGGCGATCCTGGAAGTCGATGAAAGCCCTAGAATCATTCACCGAGGAATTCTTCCCGACTCTCCTCCGGAACTCCGCGAAATCGATGAAATCGCCTCCGACGCCGCCGGTGTCGGTTAGGATCCTGGCGACGAGGCCGATCACCGGCAGGGCGCCGATGACTCGATTGGCGAAGCCGGAGATCGTGTTCGAATCCTCCATGTAGGATTTGACGACGACCACGGCTCCGTTGGCGGAGGAGGATCGGAAACCGCCGCTGGATTTGGTTGGAGTTTTGTAGAACCTGAGGAAGTGAAGAAGAGAGGTTGTTGTAGGGTTGTANGGTGGAGATGGAGGTGATAACCACCATAGCTGAGGGTGGTGGTGTGTGGTGGAGATTGAAGGTTGGATTTTGGATATTGGAGGTATATAAGTGGTTGGGGGGTTTTATTGTCTGTATTGTGGTCTATGGTATGTTTTGTGGTTTCTACATTTTACCCCCTATAGTTTTAGTTATTTAAGTTTCAACCTCTACTTTCATTTGCTTTTGCCTTTTAGCATATTTGAATTTATGGGTGTTTAGTAGAAGTGGACTTGGTATGGTATGTTTCTCTGGCATGAGAAGGCTAATTGCATTCCTATAATTGCTTATTGCACTTTTAGGGTCTGTTTGATAGTGGTTTAATGAAGCCTTGAGCTTATTCGCTCAGCTCAAGAAAGCTGTTTGGTACTGGCTTAATCAAAAAAATATCAACATATTCGCTCAGCTTTGAGAATAAGCATTTATCCACTCAGCCACTTTGTTTCCAATTATACCCTTCCAAATCAAAAAATCTCTCAGGTGTCAGCTCTCGCACACGACATTGTCATCAAAAAAACCCTCTCACCCTTTTCAAACACTAGTTTCTTCTATGTTGCTCAAATGGGTTCCTTCTCTGGTGGAAATCTTGTTTGCTCAAGCGGGTTTTCCAGAACTTTTGGTGGAAATCTTCCTGTTTCCTCAAAATTTTGGATGACGGTGGGGTTTTCGAAGAGATTGTGATGGGATTGTTCAAATGGGGTTTCAAGATTCATCAAAATTTTCCACCAAATCTTGTCTATGTGACACTCAAATGGGTTTTTCTTCATCACAGATTTTCATGACACTCATATGAGTTTTTCTCTAAATTTTTTTGTGATGTGTAACATTATAAAACTCTACCAACAAGAAGTTATTGTAACAAGATGGTGATGAATTAATAAAACAAAGAACAAATGAAAGGGTAAAATAGTAATTTTAATGATTCATACAGTTTATTCAGCACAATAAACAAACAACATTTTTATTTATCAACACAAACAACTTTATCCATACAGGACTTAATGAGAAACCAACCAAACAACCCCTTGCTCTCCTTCCATACATCAACATCATAGTCTGCTTTTTACATTCCCAATACACAAAATGACCTATTTCTGACATTGATAGGGGTGCAAATAACAATCTCCTAAACCAATTATAATTGGTATGTAAAATCTTGTATAAGGTACCAATTAATTGGATTTGGTACCAAATTAGTCGGTACTAATTTTTTTTTCCCGATTGGTACATATTGATATTGGTTGTTGTATTAACTTCAAGTTACATATATGAAAACTTGCAATCTTATCTAAAATGTGAGTGACATTTTGAGTTTACAAATAACGTTATGTCCTGTTTAATAGTTTTATACTTGTAATGAATAAAACTTACAAACATTTATATACTTAAACCAATAAATTAACATTACGATTTTTAATAATCAATACATTAAAAATACAAAAACTAATAAATGATTAATAGGTTGGTATAATGGTGTTACTCAGGTAAGAAACTTCTATCATTGTACCAACTAAGTTATCATAACTATTTGGGTTGTGGTATAGTGTTAAAGACTTGGGAGATGTAGTGGAAAATCTCATCTATCCAGATTCAAATTCAGGCGTTGCTAAAACCCTTGTATGGAGGTTTACCTGCGATGTCTACAGGCCATTTGTGGTCTCCAGGGAGATTGGTCGGTGCGTGTAAGCTGGCCCAAAAACCTGTAGTTACCCAAAAAGAACTTTTCATGCTTGGTACGTTACTACTAACCGACTGCAATTATGGTTGGCATGCATATTGGTCGATTCCGTTTGGTATAAAATTGCCACCGCTAGTTTTGAGCAAACCTGCTTCCAACCATTACCAACCGAGCTACACGTTATGTGTTTTTAAAACGATTAAAGAATTATAATCGCGATCAGATTGTTAGCCAAGAATGAAAATAACAATTTTTGAACATAATTTTCTTTTTTTTTTAATTAATTATCTCAACCATTATTATGTCCAAAAAACTTGTACAAAAGATGCAATACAAAACTTATTAAAACAACATAAATGCAACTATTGTAGCATACTTACTACAATTTCCTCATACAACATAATCCATTTTACACCCTCAACCCAAAAGTATCGAAAACTTGATGAATTTATCCAGCAATTTTGTAGCTTGGATTAACAAGGTTATCCAAACCCGCAACTACTTGGACCGATTCGATGACATCCCCGACCTTCAAATCGGCCAAAAAGTCTTCGTTTTGGGTTACATAGCCAAACACGGAGTAACGTCCGTCCAATATGTTTGCGTTACTCGGAGTCAATTCACTCTCTTTCAGAAGCCAAAATATCTGGCTTGACGCCGAGTTGTTTTCAAATTCCTGTAAACAGTGAACCCCGGTTAGCCAAGTTTACCCAAAATTGTAGTCGGGTTTATATCTAATTGCTCCCTCCATCCCAAAATAAGTGTTCACGGTTCTTATTTTGGTTTGACCGAAAATAAGAGCATCTCCAACAGATTTTTCAAAGCAGAGAAAATGGAAACATTGAGCAAATTTTTTGCTCCAATAGATTCTCTAAAACTCTCTAACATGGAAAAGCACGAGAGAGTGTGTAAGAGCATCTCTAACAAAATTTCCAAAATGGAGATCTTGGACAAAATTTCAACCGACTCTCCGATACTTTCTCGAAAATGGATAAAACATAAAGAGAGTGAGAAATTCTCCAAATTTGGAGAACTGCACAAAAAATGATAACCATGAGAGAAATTTTTATTATATTTTCACCACTAAAAAGTAAAAACTTTGATGTAAACGGTTTATGAAATATTTTAATAATATAATTAATATATGGAATATTTTAATAACATAATTAATGTTGTACCTCCAACTTAAAGAAGTTGTTGGAGTTAAATGTAATTCATTTTGGAGAATCTGCTGGAAATGCTCTAAATGTCAACTTTCAAGTGCTTGCTTTCTAATTTTATCCTTAATTATGAGATGGAGAAATTCCTTATGCCTTCAGGTGTAAAAATTACAAATCTCTAAAACCGTATGCCTTTTTCATATCCGATAATTATTTTGAGACGAAGGGAGTATAAAACTCTCACCTCTCTTGCCATGGCCATGGTTCCAAATGCATTGAAGGGGAGCTTAGTTTGAGCCTTGTAGAGACCAATGTCCTGCATCATATGCACATAATATCACTTTATTTGAGAGTTTAAATTGAAGTGGACAATTACAAACCACACATATATACATATATAGCAAGTTTCAAATGCAACCTATCCCATTTGTACATGTAATAATCTTTCTAGGAAACCGCAAAAATAAAACAAAATAAGGAACACCTAATAACCATTCATCTCTACGCATATGTGGATACAGATAACTTGCTGTAGAGAAATGTTCAAATGAGAAGTGCTAAAAAAATGAGAAGTAGAGAAGTGATCTCGACCATTCATCCGGTCAATAAAGGCAGCTTTGACGNATTAAAGGAGGGGGACCCGGTCAAAGCCGCCTTTATTGATCGGATGAGTGGTGGAGATCACTTCTCTACTTCTCATTTTGTTTAGCACTTCTCATTTGAACCTATTACACTTGCCGTATATGCACATGTGCATAACATGCACACGTGCTTAGCAACCACGAAACATCTTCAAATGCAAGTAACTTGTCTGATATGCGCACATGCATAGAAACCATGAAACATCTTCAATTACTTGTATTCTCATGTGGATAATGTACAAATGAATAGTCATTAGGGTGTTCCTTAGATTTTCGTTTTTTGAGGGTTTTTCCCTGAACCTCACTATATATATAATTTAAATATACACACACACACGCACACCCACACACACATAAACAATAAATACCACTTCGAATCCTAACCTATTATAGTACTCACTGAATGGTTGGCATTTATACTTTGAATCACATGCTAGTACTAGTAAGGATAATCTTGAGATTTAAATAAAAATGACATCTTTGAATACAAGGGTAATCATGGAAGGAGAAGATGGAAAGCTTAAACTTACTTCCAAGGTTACCCCGTAAACAGGCGCTTTTTCACCTTCTACCATGATTTCCAAAGGTATTGTTCGGGTTTTCTCTGTACTCGGGTCAATAAAACCCTCCGCAGGACCTTCAGGATCGCCAGTTTGAACAACAAAGCCGTCCGCTAGAGGAAGAAAATAACAAAATGATGAAATTGTCAGAACCTTGAGCACTCGTATTCAGAGCAAGTTATAAACCAAACCAAACAAACCCAGTACATCCCCTAGAGGTGGGACCTACGCAAATCTGACCTTTACCCTAGAGAATAGAGAAACTATTTCCATGAAGGCCCAAAATGCACAGGCTAGAAACCAAACAAAAGAAAACCTATACACCCCCCCCCCTCCCCGGGCCACGGAGTTGGGGTTTGGAAATGGGATCTGTGTAAACCTGACCTCTACCCCAAGAGTAGAGCAACTGTTTCCATGAAGACCCTGACTTTAGCAAAGTTTGCATCCAAAGCAAGCTATACACCAAACAAAATCAATATATCCCCCGATGGGATCTCATGGGCGGGACCTACACAGACCTGACCTCCACCTAAAGAGTAGAGTAGTTGTTTCCGTGAAGACCCCCGGCTTAAGCAAAGTGCGCATTCAAAGCAAACTAGAAAACCAAATGGAACCATTATATCCCCAGAGGTGGGGGTCTCAGAGGCGGGATCTACACACAGACCAGACCTCTAGCCCAAGGAGTAGAACAATTATTTCCATAAAGCAAAGTGATCATTCAAAGCCTACCAAAACTTAAAAAATCCAGTATATCCCCAAAGGTGGGGTCTCTGGGATGGGATCTACGTAGGTAGACCCAACCTCTACCCAAAGACTAGAACAATTGTTTCTATAAAGACCAGCTTGAGCAAAGTGTGCTCTCAAAGCAAGCTATAAACCAAACAAAACCTAACAAATCCAGTATATCCCCAAAGGTAGGGTCTATGCAGACCTGGCCTTCATCCCAAAGAGTAGAGCAAAACGTGCATTCAAAGTAAGCGATAAAAATGTTTAATTGAAGCTTTGATTTAGCGAAATAATCTTGCCTCTTTGGATTTCCATGCCATCGTAGAAATGTCTTTCGACCAAATCCACAAAATTTCCAGCAGTTACAGGGGCATTGTAACCGTCAAGAACGATTCTGAATACGCATTCCTCGAGGTTAGGATTGTCCTTGACTTTGACTTTCATATCCACCGTCGCTCGGCCCTTGAGAAGAGGCATGTTTTGATACTCCTCCGGAACGTCGTACGGGAAGCCATCGACCATATCCTCTTCAACACTGCAGAAACCCAATGCCCCAGGAAGATCTCAGCTGCAGTCAATGACAAGGGTATAAATGAGAAAAAAAGCTATTTTGGAGATGGCTTTGCCCTACTTTTTTCATAATTTTTTTAAGTACTCCCTCCGTCCCAAAATAAACGTCGACAATGAAAAAGACAATTTTTGGAATGTGTAATTAACTAAATGTTACACTTTTTAATTATCTGAATAAAAATTTTACCCTTTTAACATCTTATAATCAAGGGTAGAATTGAAAACTAAGCACTTATTTTTTAAACTAGACACTTATTTTGGGACGTATGAAGCATATAATATTTATATACGGCAAAACTCATGCACATGCATCGTTTTTGGTTATGTTTGAACCCCTGACCTCTAGGAAGTTTGGTTTCCGGATACTGCCGAGCAAATGAATGGCCCTTTGGTTTTCATTACTTCTATGTTGAGAAAGGAAGAAAGAGTGACCAGCAATTTTATGGTTAGTCGATTAAGATGGGGGTTTATCCTACTTCTATACCGACTATTAGTGTAGCTTTCCAAAATTTATCGTATCTGCCATGCTTGTCTAGAGTCCTTTCTTTTTCATAACTTTTTGGGCTATCTTTTTATCTTTCAGACACTTTTAACAAGCCAACAGTCTTCACAGAAATAACTGCTCTACCCTTTGGGGTAGAGGTCAGGTCCGCATACATCATGCCTCCAAACCCCACCTTCAAATGGGATATACTGGGCTCGTTTGGTGTGGTCCGGTTTCTCACATGAAGAATTCCTAGTTTCTTTCCCGTCTACTATGCCACTAAACAACGATCATGTTTCAAGCAAGGTCATGAATTGCATCATTATAACCGAAAAAAAAAACATAACCTTTTAATACTCACCCGCCAACATACTGCAAAAGCTCCTTCTGTTTAGGAGCTATGGCCTCTCGTTTTCTATCCTCCACGATTTTTTGGAGCTCTTCCATTCCAACTTCTAGCTTTCCAAGCAATTCGACCGCATGATCCTTCTTTGATTCAGCTAGTCCTGCTACAATCATGCTCCTCCCTTGCTTAAGAGCTCTAGAAGCTTGTTTCAAATTCTACAATTCATATGAAAACCAATCTTGTAAACATTTTCCGGAATCCCTTTAATCATCACTCTCAATACTCACTACAACAAAATCGGCTTGATAGGATGCTAAATATGTCTAAATATCCTAATAGACTGGCTTATAAGACCACATTTGTGGTCATATACATATAGGTGTTACAATAACTTGATAGGACGTTTTGGGCATCGTAACAAGTTTTTAGGACGTTATCGAGAAATGTCATATGGGATATGAACCTCTTTATAGGACACTGTATTTATAAGAATTTTTTTTACAAATAATGTCATATCACATATGAAAAGACAAATAAGACGCTTTATTTCAACATTGTGCTTAAAAACTTGTTATGATGCCCAAAAACGTTTTATCAACTTATAGCAACACCGTTACACGTGACACAATTGTTTGGTCCTATAAACTTAAGGCCTATAAAGCATAGAACATTCAGATATATTTGCTACCAAATACAAATAAAATGAATGATAATGTGATTAGTGTCTTACTCTTTCGGTTGAATCAATGGCCTTCACTCCAGCAACCTTAAGACTCTCGGTGATGTCTTCTAGAGGCTTCTGGACCTCCCTGATGGCTTTATTATCAATCGGCAAAGCATACCTAAGTAACGCTCCCGGATCCTTGATCGGAGGCCCGGATATCAGCACGGCTAGATCCGGCAATGCCGGAGTAATTGCGTTGGCATTACTAGGAAAGCCCAATGTTGGCACCCCAGTTATCAATCCGATTGCTAAAGCTACTGATAATACACATTCTTTTATACCGGAAAACCTATCTTTCTGGCATAAAGAAAGACAAAAGCTCAATTAGCATTATGAACAAATCTATGTATGAACTTCAAAAATTCATGTGGGTTTCAAAAAAACTATCACTAAAATGCATCAAAATGCAAGAAAGTCTGGTTTAGTAGAGTAACGAATAAATATTTTTCTCGATCGATGTAACAAAGATTCCTATTTAATGTAATAATATTTCAAAATATTGTCAAACAATATAAGAAACAGGGGCGGATTCAGTACCAAAGGGTAGGGGGCACAGGCCCCCAACAAACCCACCACATTTAC
>LUCG01093597.1:0-10298 GCA_001633085.1 Carthamus tinctorius | reverse complement strand
AATTTATTACAGGACATCGTCGGTTACCAAGAATCAAGCACAACCGTTGGACAAAGATTCTATAGCATTAAAGACTCGACCGTTACGACCCTTACAATCAATGAAGCAATCAATGAAATATCGGTTACAAATGTGTTCAACTATAAAAAGAGACCCAGCTCAAAGACAAAGCCCCGACTCATATCTCTACAACGCTCTCAAGCATACTTACTTTCTAGTTACATCAAGTCTCTTACGAATTTCATTGTATTTCACTGTATCGTACGATTTCGTCTTGTAATCTTGAGGACGTCACCCCTTATTGGTGACACATAGTGCAACGTCGGCTATCCCTTAGTCGGCCGCAGGTGTTTTCCTCGCCCTCGAGATTTTTCCTGCGTCATCAACTGTTTTGTTCACTTTATTTTACTTTATCGCACGTTTTATCGCTTGAGTTTATTTCTCTCGACGGTTTAACCTTACAAACATCTTAAGATAACAACCGGTGCAATTTTTACATAAACAATTTTATTAAATTTTATTTGTAAGGCTATAAAAATTCAACACAACACCCTTTAAAACATCCACTTTTTAAGTAATTGTAGCTACATTGTCCTTCTGGAAACAACTTCTCTTCCTCAAGAGACAAACAAAGGAGATACATACATCTTAACCCAAAATTTTGGTTATCCTTTTCAACAACCTCTTGTCTCTTAAATCAGCTTGTGATGTGTTTTATTTTTCTTTGAATATTTCCTATTTTGATGTGCACCCTTATCAGTGGATCTTCCCTTAGCATTAGCATAGTTCCACTTCTCTATTATTGATCATGTGTAGGCATTTTTCAAAATATTTGTAGTTTGAAGCTTTAAACTATTATAGTCTAAAGGGTTGGCAAATTATATTCCTAGGAATGGGTTTAAAAGAGAATACCATCAACTCATGAAAAGATAAAACACTCTTTTACTATATTCAATTGTACGTGATACTAAATCAGAGACCCTAACAATCTTTGATTAGATGTAGGTCGTGGTCCAAGTTACCCGTACACACCAAGTCCACTCACTCATATGTATTGCAGGGGTGGAATGGATACCATTTGACTATAAAAAAACAAATACAGAGATATTTTTCGCAAAATCATCGTTCGTCTATTGGTTAATTCATTGTTTTCCATATGTTACGTGTTGTGTTCAAGTCTTTTATTGCACTTTTTTTTCAAAAACATAATAAAGTTGAAATTAAAAGTTAAAAGCTAAGAAAATGACACTAATAAGATTTGAACTTAGGTCTAGGATGGAAGAAAGGGCTTGCAAACCAACTCTATCAAGAAAAACTTGTGTCCTCATTGTTAGTTTCAAAATATATACGGTGGCACACAACAAATTGATACAATAACTTTTTTCATGACTCTAAAAAAAATTGTACGTTGCCACAAATGAATGAAACATTGGCACATGCCACCGTATGCTCTACACTAGGTCCATCCATGATGTATTTTTCACATGTAATATAAGTGTTCTCATGTCTTCATAAAATATTGGTGTTCTCTTTTGAACTTCTAACTATATTATCATAAATGCATTTTAGTAATGCAACTTCTTAATGTTATTTGTTGGTTACTTCTTGTTTTTTTCCTTAAATTCCTACCTTGATTACCCAAAATTCTTACCAATAAGTTCGTATTTCAAAAGACCAATCACATAACAACCATTCTATTTTTACGTTTTATTTCAAATCCCAAGGTCAATCTCTCCTAAATTGGCTGTAGTGAACAAAGCAAATCATTGGATTGACCATTTTCTTTTCCTTTTTTTAAAATAATCATTAAATCCGTTAAAATTGGTCCGTTTTTTTCGGACCCAACTAAGTATACTCAAAAAAAGAAGTCAAATGATCAAATCAGCTAAATTTGAATCCATGTTCGGTAAATAGGTCCGCTAAAAACATGGGAAATTAGATCCGCTAAAATATGAGAAAATAGGTCCGGTAACATATGGGAAAATGGTCACTTTCTGCATATGGGAAAATAGGTCACTTCCTTTAGAAAGATGCTTAACATGTTAAGAGTGGGTGGTTTGCTTTGGTCCCTTTATTTTTTTTTAACGATAGATAATACACACATTTCGGTGGTATCCGGATCCAACGGACACCGACTAATCCCCCGTGCCCATGAACCAGTCCTATGGACCAACCCATGAATTCGTCCGTGAACCATCCCTATGGACCGGTCCAAGAGCTTGGTACCACAAAAGTCGTCCCTCGCGGGGTTCGAACCTTGGCCAACCAAGGATATCATCCAAGTAAGACACAAGGATGTTACCTCCATCCACTAGGCTAGACCTTCTTTGGTGCTTTGGTCCTTTAATTTTGTGTGAGAGAGAAAATAGAGATGCATATGGGTCTACATTTTCTTTTCATTTTATTTTGTTGACTCTGTTAATTTTGGTCCGTTTTAACTGACACTAACATAATTTAACGAACGTAGTGGCTATTTTATTAAAAAAAATGGAGAGAAAATGGCTAGGACAGCAATTGGGTGGTTTTCTTTGGTCACTACGGCCAATTTCCCCACTTTTGATCATGTATCAACATGGAATCCGATATTTCAAGAAATTTTTTATGCATTTTGAATTATGTTTTTATGCAATGAGAGGTTGTAAATATGATAAAATAAGTTTTATCGAACGGCAAATATATCTAAATATCCTAATATATTGTTACTAGACTTAAGTTTATAAATTAAACAATTGTGTGTCATATGTAATTATCATATATTGATAGAAAGTTTTAGCGGTCCTAACAAGTTTTCCTTCTTCTTAAAGATACATTAGAAATAAAACGATCTTATAAATCTTTTTATATGATATTGTTTGAAAAATGTCTTGTAAAAACAATTGTCCTTTAAAAATGTATGTTCATAAAACACTTCTTAAATGTGTCTTATAAAAAAAACTAATATGACAATTTATTTTAAAAAAATGTCTTAAAAAACTCGTTAGGATACCAATATACGTCCTAAGATCCTATTTTAACACCTTTATATATAACGCAAAATTGTTTGTTTCTATAAAGTTAAGTGATGGAAGACATTTTATTAGTACATTTATACATTACTGACGTCTCATCAATCCGATTTTCGTCGTAGTGCCTACGCTCGGCTTTGAGATTTATACGGAGACCACATTCGCAGGTTTCACTTACGATTATTTGATCACTCTTTCGATCGACTTCGTATGTGTATCAACATTATCTAGATGAATATCCCGTAATTATGTTTCCGAAACTTCATCGACAATTTCACTTCCGATCGCAGGCCGGGATTCATCGAGATAATGTTGATACACATACGAAGCAAACCCCCAAATCGCCAACACGGTCGCGACCACCTTCATCGCGTTCATCTTTTCGTGGAAGATTATAACGGCTAGAATCGGGATTATCGGCAACGCTAGGGTGCTGATCACGTTCGAGAAAAGCGACGACACTTCAAAGATCAATCCGACCCCACCGATGGTCGCGATCTGCCACGCGACCGCGATGAAGATCATGATGATCAAGTACGTTACCTTCCCGAGCTCGAAATCCGCCATTTCCTTCTCCAAATCGTTCCATTGGCCGCTAACGAACAGCGCAAGAATCGTGACGATGGACGCGACCAACGACTGGTATATGATCATGTTCAAAACCATGTGAAAAGTCTCCCCTTTCAGCACTTTTTGGAACGATAGCTGCGTTAACGAGAGACCCAACGAGTAAAGCGCGGACGCGATCACCGTAGAAACGAACCCGAGTTTCAAATGTCGTTTTCGTGAAACGCCCACTTGGTCTACCTCGGAATCGCTTTGGAGGACGAGCAAGACCGTGGAAATGGTGAGAAGAACCAACGAGTTTACGATCAAAGGCGTTAGCTTTTGCGCGTTTAGAAAGAACGCGAAGAAGGCGTTGAAAGCGAGCTGGGTCGTGCTGATGAGCGAAAATGTCGACAACGGAAGATAAAATAATCCAACGGAATACAAGATTCCGGTGAGCGATTGAAGGGCTCCCAAAGAAACGTAGATCGCGAAAAGGATCGAAACGGAAGGCGAGTTCGTTCTGATTCGATCGGTTTCGGCCGATTGGCGATACGTTAACGGTTTGAAGTGAAGATAGAACGGGATTAGGATCGGGAAGCCTACGGTCTCGACTAACGATGTTAACCAAACGCTTTTTCCGCCTTTGTTGTAGTAAAGTCTTCCGAGTAAGGTAGCAACGGTTTGGCCGAAGAGAACACAGAGCGTGTGTGAGGCCATTCTCAGCCACCAGTTTCGGTTGGTGGTCCGGAGAGGCGGCGGCGCGGCGGCAAGTGGTGGTGGTGCGGCGGTGAGGGGTGGTGATGACATTGGGAAAGTGGAGATTGGTTGGTTTTGGGGGGAGTGGGAAATGGAAGGAAATAACTAGTTGTGATCACCATGTTTCATACATGACATAACTAGTTGTGAAGATGGGTGGTTGGAGGGTTGATGGTTGTTCTTGGCTTAATGGGATTAAGCCTATTCAAATTCATGCTTTTTGTGCCCCCAAGGTTTTTATTTCTCCCAATATATATACCAACCAACTATAATTGATACGTAAAATCTCATCTCGTACATTGATCAGTTATATTTAGGCTTCCTTTTTTTTATAAGGTTCATCTGAGTTTGCCCAGGCTACATCCTTGGTAATTTTTACCAAGAGCTAAAGCATGCTCCCCTGGGATTAATACTCAGTGGCCCCTGGTTGCTCACCTCCAGATTCGAACTTGGGTGGGTTTTTCCCTAACACCAAGCCTTAACCAGTAGACTGCCCCATTGAGGTTATTTAGGCTTCCTTTGTTGGTCTGAAGTCTGAAGTCTTATTTCACATTTAAAAATAAAAGGTGGATGGTACACCTTTTAAATTTTCCGAGGACGGTAAGAGGTTTTTAGACTTTTTTCAAAAATAAAACAAACAGTTTTAAGTCTGCAAACCTTTTAGTTTTCAGATACAAGAGGTCTTAAAAGGTGTTTTTTAAAAAGCAAACAACCCTTTAGTATCAATTTTTTAGTTGCTACATGTTACTTGTTTTCTATCCGCTTTCCAACTTTAAATTACATATATGAAAAGTTGTCACTAAAATTTTCACATTTTAAGTGGCAATTTGAGTGTTTACAAGTAGCATATGTGATGTTTAAGGTTTTTTCTTTTTTTTGGTAAGGAATAAAAGTTGTAAGTATTTAAATCTTCAAGCAAAATAGTTAAAATTGTAATGTTTAATATTTAATAAAAGATGTATAAAAATTTGTAAACAATCAATAAGTTGATACCATGATACTATTTTGGTATGGGATGGATGTGCCTTGTTAAAGGTTGGGGGGAAAGGCCTTCATAAAAAATTTAAAATGACAAAAATGCAAAGATATCCTAGGTAAAATTTTGTTTTTTTTTACTCTTATGTGTTTGTTTCCCGGGTCATTTGACGGTTCCTCCAGTGACCTAGTCTGTTTTAGCGAAACCTCCCACTCTCTTGTTTGACTTTCATTCCCTCTATATATTTACCGCTATATCTTACAATCATGCTACAATAATAATGTTGATTGATGATTTCGTTAAATATATCTCAATCTCTTGTTCTTATTGTTTCATATATGTTTAAACTAATTCATCTAGAGGGAAATCATATAAATTATGATACTATACGTTGCTATTTGGTTAATTGATATGGTGAAAATAATCGAAATCAAAATTTACCATATTTGGTTAACCGAATTGTTTAACTTGCAAACCGAATAACCCAAACCATTTTGGTTTGGATGAATTATTCGGCTTTGGATTTGTTATACTCTATAAGGCCCCTACTCACCTACATTTCTAGATCCACCACGGTTATGCAACGTCCAAAACTATCTATCAACCAGGTTTCTATACTTAATATGATCCTATGAACCAACTATGGTCGATACCAATTAAAATGATAAGGTTGATATACATATTCACTGGTTTCTTTGATATAAAATTATTACCTCAATTTGCAATTTGCAATTACTAGATAATAGTCTTCAAACATTATTATTGTTGAATCAAAAGAAAATCAAAACCAAGGTTACTGGATTATTTGATTTCCAAAAAACATATTTGATCATTGTTTTTTTTTATTAGTAAATAAACTTTTAAAACTTGTATAAAAGCTCAAAATAGAAGTATTTGATAAAAACATGTTAGTTGGGCAACATCAACCAAAAATGAATTCAAGACTTTGCAAATCATTTTTTGGTACTTAAAAAGTGTAAAATATAGTAACCAAATGTTGTTTGTTATTAGTTTTCACCTTTCTACAACGTTAACAACAAACAAACAAACAAAGGAACGTTAGGAAACAAGACAAAAGAAATCTTTTTTCTTGGTTCTCATCCCTTTTAAAAAACCTATATTTATTGGTAAAGATGTGTGTTATGGATGTGAAGGCTTTGTATAATTTTGGCATGTGTTTTGTGTGAGTCGATATGTTCGATAGAGTTTCCAATGTTTATAATCCTCAATTTTATGCGTACACGACACTGCATCATAAGTAAGTTTATTAGTTTGTAACTAATTTCTTAATAAAATACAAATGTGATCTTTTGTCGTGTGATAAAGTAAATAAAGTTTTTAGAACTCTAGAGAAAGGACTTATACTTAGTTTTCAAGATAGATAGAGATGTACAAAAAAGTTTGTCAAAACTCAACAAAGTCTTCTTTCTATTTAAGCTTGCAAGTGTAAAACATCAAAGTTATCTAAGATGACTTGAATTTGTTATTTTATATTATCTCAAACTACTATTCTAAGTATTTGCCAAAAATAAACTTATTACTTGATCTTATTTTCTTGAGTCTTGTGAGCCTTGAGCTTATATATGCTTTCTAACTACAAAAGTTTCATCCTACATTTGTTGCATGACTATCTTTACTATTACTTATTCATACTTTCAAACTTGCATCACATCAATTAGCATAACTAAAACTCGACGTCTAACATAAAACCATATCCATCTCATCCTCATGCATATGTTGAACGATGGTTAGTGCCATATCAAAACCCACAAACCGAATGAAACCTAAGACGGCCTTATATATGCAAGCTTACTCGTTACAAATGTATCTAATTTATAGGTACCCAATTAAATCTGTTGGTATTATCAATCTTAATGGTTGACAAGTTGATATCTTTTATACTACTTGAGCAAATTCAAGTTCACAACAAGTTGTTAAAAGTCTTACTCCAGCCTTGAGAAGCATTCCAAAAATACAACACACGAGGAGACTTCTAATCAAAGACTAATCTCTTCTTGGTTTTCACCTATAGAATTAATATTTGAAGTGTTGACCAATTAGTCAATTACCACCAATACCATGCATACAAATACAACTCAATCTTCTTCGTGTGAACTATTTATGCCAAAAGTTATCTTTTACCTAAACGTGAACAATCAACTGGTTTTTCTAATTTTGTTTTGTTATTAGCGGGTGCTAAAAAAGGAGATAAAGGGACTAACTCATGATAATAGGGTATATTAAAGGACAACTCATTGGTAATTTGTCGTTCATGTCAGCTTATCAAATTTTTCAGAAACTCGAGCACTACATCAAGATTAGCAGAAGAACGCTGATGAAGTATATGTCTTCATCAAGAAAATGTTATGGTTAAATTTATGATTAGATCACCCATGAAACGAGTCTTGCCTATCTTATATCTCGTTTAGTAACCATATTCTATCTTTCTCTTAGTTTCTATAAGATACAACGTTTATGATTGTATTTTCATCAAATATAGATATTATAAGCAGTTGTAGGTTCAAGATTACCGATGGTGCTAGTTTTGGTGCAGAAAAGGACAAAACTACCACCATGGATGATTGTTGTATGTTAATGAGGGACCAATTCATCAAAACTGGACGGGTTTGTTTGGTAACTATTTGGGAACCCGTTTTAAAAAACTTCATTTCACTACAAAAAATATGTCATTTATCCACGCTTCATTAAAAGCGTGGAAAATTTTTGTGTGGCAAATAGTTTTTTATATAGAGATTGTTAGAAAAAGAAAAAACTCCACATTTACAAATGTGTACATTTGATATCAAAAGTCCACGCTTTTAAATGTGTAATCTTTGTAATTAGAAAAGTTCACACTTTAAAGCGTGGACTTTTGTTACCTTTGAATTATTTTTCAAATTTTTCATGCTTAGAAATGTGAAAATTTAGCTAATTTGTCCACACTAATAAATGTGATTTTTACTATAATTTTCACACTTTCAGATGTAGAGGTTTGACAAAAAATTGTAACGCCAAATATATCTACGCTTTATTATGGTTTTCCACGCTTAAAAAGGTGTGGATAATTAACCACTTTCTTGTAGTGTTTCTCGTGTCTACAACTAGACAACTCAAACAATCGAGTTAGAATATTTCTTTTTTCAAAATGTTTGTGTTGTTTGCAAAGTTATGATACATTTTTATTTGCAAAGTAATATATTATCAAAGACATCATACCTTCTCCAAGATGAAGTTTTCAAAAGTAAATTCTCCAAAGTACAACTTGAAGTTACAGCAATTAGGTTTTTAGTTCCCTTTGTTGATTATAGCTTTATTTTTTAAAGTCGAAATAATCGTATAAGAATCAAAATAAAAAGAATGAATTACACTGATCCTGTGATTTGTTTAAATTTTGGATTTTGTCAACTTGAAGATCCAATGTTCCCCCTGAGAATCCATTACCCTCTAAACTAACTAAGTGCATAGGGTCTGGTCAATTTACCAATATTTTCTTATTTCCGATATAAATGTACTAGAGAATGGGTATATGAAACAGAACACTGGGAAAAGGACCCGATAAATTACGGGGATTTTAGGTAAATACCACCAAGAATCGAAGCTTGGAGAGGGAAGACAATATGGTCCCATATAACTAGGAAAATTGGGTGTATTGGGTTAGTAACATTTAGGGCATCTCCAATGGGAGTGTCATGAAAGTGTTATGGGATTAAATGGAGTTCAATGGCATTGTAGAAGGAGTTCAATCAAGGTGTAAGGCTATGCGTACCGCGGCCGCGGGCTTGGCGGGCTGTTGTACGCCCTTGTTGATGCCGACGGGCTCGTGAGGTAGCGGTGTCGGGTAGCCGTTTGCAAACGGGAGGAAAAGGAAAAAAAGAACATTTTTTTTAAAGAGCCGTTAAAAACGGCTAGTTTTTAAAAAAAATTCTATTATCTATATATAAACAACCATATACCAACTTATTTTTCACACCTATTTTCTCAACATCTCTAACTTTCTCACTCAAACATCTTCTACCTCAAACCTCTTCTAAACCAACTCTCATGGATCCAAACCCCAGTTCTTCATCCCGTCGGTCGAGAGTTAAACGTCCGACGGAACCCGATGTGTAACACCCCAAAATTCTCGATACATGATTTTATGCTCATCACTTTCACCTATGGTCATGCACTCATACATATATGAATATAAATATGTTTATGTAATTAGTATATGCAAAAGAAAAGCCTAGAGTATTCGGGGAATCACACGCGTTTATGTCAGATCGTAGTTCACGTCTTTGTGTATGTACTCTAGAGCATGCGAACCTTCATATATGTATATTCACTTAACTTTCGAGTTCACTTACTGAAAACCGAGGCTAGAAAAGGAAAGGAGCAAGTGACGTACCGTTGAAGGACCAAATCAGCCATCCAACCACACTCGCGACCTTGCCATGCGACAATGCCATATGGCAAAGTCACGGGGCAAAGTCGCAACCTTTAGATCTTCAAATTCAATGGTCGGACAGAAGGTTGAGCCAGACCGCGACATTGCCATGCGACAATGCCATATGGCAAAGTCGCGGGGCATTGTCGCACGTGCTTGGACTGTCAAAAAACCCATCTTTCAGCTTATTTAAAACACACTCTCCCTTCATTTCTTTAATGACCGATCTGCACTCCCTCCTCCATCCTAATTCGCGATTTTGGCTCCTCCACACCACCTCTCCACCTACTTCTTCAACAAGGTTGGTAAAACATTTAATTCCCTCAAATTTCCCCCCATTAATGGTGTTAGATTTACTCTACTTAATCAAAAATCCNAGTTAATCAATCTAGGGTTCCGTTTTAGGGTTTTCTCTATACAAACCCTAAGGTGAGATCCTTTCTACCAACTTTTCCATTATAGTGTATATTTGTGTTTGAATGCATATGATTGTTGTTTTGGACAAAAACTAGGGTTTCAAGTGGTAAAATTTCTATGCATCTATGAGAATATGCTTGGGGGTGTAGTTGAGACTAAGAAGTAAAAA
>LUCG01093538.1:0-18162 GCA_001633085.1 Carthamus tinctorius | reverse complement strand
TTTATGTGTGTGTTGTGTGTGAGAGGGTTGGGAGGGTTGGGGTACTAATTAGAGAGGGTTCCAGAGGGTTAATGGAAGGGCTGGAAAAAAGCTGATGTAAAGCTGATGTGGCAGTCGGGTTTGGAGGGCTCAGAAGGGTTGGGATACTAATGCCATATCAGTTTTTTCTGTTCCATATTGGTATGTGTTACGGGTGGCCTAAAAAAAGGTAAACATACATAATCTTAGAGCAGCATTCCTTCTGGTCAAAATGATTCCACCGTTGATAACTGTTTTCCTGTTCTTTTTTCCTTTGTTTTAATGTCAAAAAAAATCCACATGTCACTACATGATAGCACCACCTCATCTGTTGGTCATAACTCACTACAAACACACTGCCTCAATCTACCCCTCACAAAGACTTTTCTCACAAGAAAACACCTATTAAAATGTGTAGATATAGATATATAGAGAGCTATGCTATTGTTCTTCCCTTCTTCTCCAATTTCTTCAATTTCTAAATCCATCTTTTCTTTGATTTCAAGAAAACCCTCCTACTCCACCATGTCCATACACCTCAAATCTCCAGTCTTTGCTGGCAACCCCATAAGATCCAAAACCCCCAAATCAGAACATCCCTTTTCACCCACTTCAGCCTTTCAAACCCTAAAGATCCTTCTTTCACCCCAAACCCATTTTCAAGAACCATCCTCCCCTAAATTCCAGGTGCTCCCTTTCAGAAAGGGCAGGCCTTTGGCTGGGTCAACTGGGGATTTGGTCAAGAAATGGCATCTGGGGTGGTTGAGTTTTGGTGATTTTAGGGATGTTCTGGAAAACAGTGAGGTGAAATTGAGTGATGACTTGTTGGTGTATTTGGGTTACAAGACTAAAGAAGAAGATGGAGATAGTAATAGTGTTGTATATTGGGCAATTGATGTTTCTGAAGGGATTAGTTTGGTGGAGAAATTGGGGAGCAGACAGCTTACTTTTGTGGAGTTGAGGACTTTGATGGTTGCTACTGATTGGGCAGATGATGATGCTATGGGTCAACTTGCTATAGCTGGTCATGTAAGTTTGTATAAATTATACTTGTACACTTTGAATTTGATCTTATAACTCTTGCCTTCAAGAAATAGTATGCAGAATTGAATTATAAACATGGGATTTGTGGGAAATTGTAATTCAGGATCCTGATGTCATTTGATTATTGAACTCAATTGGCTAAGAGTGGTAATTGAGACCTAAATTGATTGTTGTTTTGATTGAAAGCCAAATGACTAAGAATAGTTATGGACCATGATCACTAAAAACAAATTGCCCAAAATGGATATGGCGAGAACGGCTGTATATGGCGAAGAATTAGTTGTACGGAATATTATTTACCGTCGTTTCTTGATAATTACCCAACCTTTTGAGACCTAAAATCAGTTAGGGGCTGTTTGGTTCAGGGAATTCGAAAGAAATTTAATGGAATTGGAATGACAAATTCATTTGACCAAATTTCTTAGTGATGGGATCCTTTGAATTCCACAATTTAAGGATTTATCATTCCTTGGCTTACGTGAAGGAATTGAATTCCTACCAACCGAACGCATGGTCAAATTCCATAAAATTTATTTACCTGTTCCTTCAAAGTCAAATTCCTTAGATGGATTCCAGTTCTGAATTCCATTCCAATTCTATCAAATTCTATTATGCGAACCAAATGCCCTTTAGTTAGCTATCGTGGGTTTTGATAGCATAACGAATACAACAACCAAAGACAAATTCGTTAAGAAGGCATGTGACCGAGGACTATACATGTTAAAGGACGTTGATCCTTACTTGATATGGAAATAGGTATTGTTGGGTTTTAAAATGAATTGTAACCATAAATGCAGTGGAAAAATTAAATTTTAGCTTACAAATTAAATTATAAAACTTTTCAGATTAAAACCCAATTGGATCCAATGACATGTTTAGTTAAATAAAAGCACACCATAGGGTGTTTACGTTTTACGTTTTAATTAAACGCAGTTGTGTCATATAATGCCCTGCCACTGCCCCTGTTCTTCTGTATATTGTGTTGAGTGTGTTTCTTGAAGGGCAAAGATGGATGCTTTTCAAGTCTTTATACCCAGATCCTCATTTCACAATAACATTAATGCCTTCGTCTAACTTCACTTTCTTGAAAATATATCATATGAAGTCCAAACCTTCATGTTACCAATTATTGGGACGTTTATGTAGGCGAGAGCATTACTGGAATGGCATAATACGGCTCGTTTTTGTGGATCTTGTGGTGAAATGTTGGTTCCCACTGAAGCTGGGACAAGAAAACAATGCATAAAGGATTCTTGCAAGAAAAGAATCTACCCTCGAGTTGATCCGGTACGCTACATGACCCTACACATGGTTTTCTTTCACTCGGGGATAGTTGTTAGTGATATGTAAGATTGAAGTCTTAACAATTTTATTCATGCAAACAGGTTGTCATTATGTTGGTCATCGATAAGGAGAATGATCGTGCACTTCTTAGTAAAGCCGCAAGATTTGTGCCAAGAATGTGGAGTTGCCTTGCCGGCTTTCTAGAGGTATGTCCTCGCTCATGTTGACGACTTCCTGTTTCAGAAATTCAGCGTTGACACCTTTATTGTAACTTTTTGCTAGTAGAAAAGAAGACGAATGAAAAGAAGGTGTGGTTTGACTTTTGGAGTCAAAGGATATGTTTTGCAGCCTACCTTATAAGCTGACTTTTAGCTGATAAACTAGTCACATTTTGGTAAAAACTAGCGATAAACAAAATAATGTTACCTAAAAGGAAAATATTAGGGCCGTTTATGTAAAATATAATTGGCATAATTGGAAAAAAGTGAAAAATATCCCAATACACTCTCTGAATTTCAAAAAGCTAGCGTATGACGAGGCTTTTTCAATAAGTTTAAAAATAAGCTAGGTTATGGTTGCCAAACATGACCTAAGTATGACAATTTGAATTCCTTTTGTTGCAAATTTAGAAGCATTTTTGTTATTATTGATATGTTTATTGTCTTTCTTTCCTAAGAGTCAAACTCCTGTCATTCTTCTCATTTCCTTTTAAGTAGAAGTTAATCACTTTCTTAGTTATTGATTTACTTTCCCATTCTTAGCCAGGAGAAAGCTTGGAAGAGGCCGTAAGGAGAGAAACATGGGAGGAAACCGGCATCCAAGTTGGTGAAGTAGTCTATCATAGTTCTCAACCATGGCCTGGTGAGGCCTAAATTCACGCTACCATTTTTTCTATTTGCATTATATTGTGATCCTATAGCAAGAATTCTTTGGTTTCCTATTTGAGAAATATTCATAACCCGTTTGAATCTAGCTCTCAAGGATCCCATGGGAGGGTTCTTACATATATATACAGGTTTGATGGTCTGTGTCTAGCTGATATTGAACTATAAAATCGCCCCCTAAAACGGAGGCAAAAGTATGTGTCCGAGTCCCTAGATATGATAGACTTAGACCCCTGTCTCTTGTACCATGTGCGAACATGTGGAGCCCTTTTTAATCTCTTTCTAGAAGAGCAAACTCTTCTAGAAAGATGAGAGATTCCATTACCCATGTGAGACCACAACATAACTAATGTGGGGACTTAATATTAATTTGGTCCCACATGTGGGTCCCGTTCGGCTTAGATATGACGTAAACACTCTTTTTGGGCTTCGATTTCAAACCCCGTTGGTAATTATAAGTTTTACGTTGATGTGATTGATTTGCAGTTGGACCTAGTAGCATGCCGTGCCAATTAATGATTGGTTTTTTTGCATATGCGACATCGCTTGAAATAAATGTGGACAAGAGTGAATTGGAAGGTAACCGTTGATATACGATTCCAAATATACATTCTAAAAAGATATTTTGTTGCGATTGTGGACGATGTGCCAAAAATACCATTTCTAAAATTGGTATAAGTTAATGGTGCGAGTGTTTTGACTTTTCGTAGATGCCAAATGGTTCGGTAGAGAAGAGGTGAAGAAAGCGTTGACATTTGCGGAATACGAAAAAGCACAAAAGACATCGGCATACAAGGTAGACCAGATTTGCAAAGGGGTCGAGAAAGGTCAAAATATTGCTGCGGATTTCAATGTGGAAAGTGGGGAGCTAACACCCATGTTCGTCCCTGGACCTTTTGCGATCGCCCACCATCTAATCTCTTCGTGGGCCCATGATCAGGTCAGCGAAAGTGGCATTTCGACACAAAAGAAAGGTGTTGTTTCGAGATTGTAGTGATGGATTTTCGTTTTCTTGATTCGTTTTATTACCAGGTTTGATCTTGAAATCCTTCCATGGGGACTTGAATATGATGATGCTGATGATGAAAGTTTTGAGCATTCAAAGAAGCTCATTCGTTACCCTTTGTTGGAAGAAGAAAATACTTGGTTTTTGTGAATTGAATTGTATACCATTTATGTGGAATGCAATCTTATATGCTGTTGATAAATAAATTGCAGATTTTATTTATCTTGATTTCTGGTTTTTGAAACAAGAAAAAGAAAAGGATGGTTTGATCTGGTATTTTAACCTATGAATCCCTGTAAAGATTCTGGTAAAAGTATGGTCCATCAGTGCATAAACAAATGTTTTTAATATATTTGAAAACATTATTATATATACACCCCATGATGTCTTTTGAAATCCTAGGTTGAGGGATTTTTTCCAATGATGTTAAATCTGGAAAATCTTGATGATAAAAAATGAGAGAATAAGGTGGTGTTTGTTTACCTCTTAACAGTTCCATTAAAAGGCAATCTCTGAAGGGTTAAGAGGTGAATCATATTTGGCAAAAAAATGGACTGTCTTTTAATGGTTCCAAAACTCTCTAATTGATTTAGGTGGTGTTTGTTTGCCTCTTAACAGTTCCATTAAGAGGCAGTCTCTGAATTGATAAGAGGTCAATCCTGTTTGGCAAAAAAATGGATTACCTCTTAATGGTTCCAAAATCCTCTGAATGGTTTAGTATCCTGGAGGTCTCTTAACCATTCAGAGTCCTGATTTCATGCTCAATAATTACCAAACAATTATACTTCATTTTGTACCGNATCCTGGATGTCCCTTAACCATTCAGAGTCCTGATTTCATGCTCAACAATTACCAAACCACCATATTTCATTTTGCACTATATCATAAGAGCCTCTTAATCATTTTGACCATTGCGCAAAACCATTCAGCAACTGCCAAACAGCCCCTAAAGAAATTCTATTATCTCTGTTCCATTCCTGCAAACCAAATAAACGCTAGATCTTTTATAAAACAATGTCTTGGGTCTAAGGGTCCGTTCGGTTTGTCAGAATGGAATGGAATGGATTAGATTGGATTTCATGTAGGGATTTGGATTCGGAAGGATTTGGAATCCTTTTGCGTGTTTGGTTTGAAAGATTTGGAATGGATTTGAATTCCCGTGATTTATAAAAAAATTATTAAAATTTATGAAAAATATAAAAATATTTAAGTTGCTTTTTATTTAAACGATTATTAAAAAACAAATGTTTTTAACATATTTTAAATCATTGTTATATACAAAGTACAAACCCTACGAAATCCTAACCTTCTCTTTGGGATTTCAAANNCAAGGATGTAGTCCGGGCAAAGTCTAGGTGAACCTTATCTAAAAAAAAAGAATTTCAAATGAATCCTAGAATTTTAAATCCGGACAATCCAACAAACCAAATAATTAAAATGGATTTGAAATCCAAATCCCTTCAAATCCATTACATTCACATAAAACAAACAGGACCTAAGTTTTGTATGGAAAGCCGTCTCATTTCTTTGCCAATGTCATATGTTTGATTAGGCTTTGTTAGACCATTTCTAATGGGAATATTAAACTTGGTGCATTATTCATAGAGAGGGAGGTTCAGGGGCCCCGAGAAATACGCTTGTAGTTCTTCGTCTGGGTTATATGCATTTATGCATAACATTAAATTAAATTGTTTTTTAGCTTTTATACATAAGTGTATGATTTACCAATGCATATTATAAATTACGTTTATGCATAAATATACATATAGTACAGACAAAGTAAAAAGATATATACAAGAAATTATATGAAATCTCTGTTAAGATTTGACGGATGCGTTAGTTTCAAATTGACAAATGTATTCAACTTTATCCACATTTTTATTGTATGTATCCAACTTCAAATTGTGCTATTGCATGTACTGTACTTTTAAAATTTGCAACTGTATATGATATTTTTACTTCAAATTGTGCTAATGCATGTAATATTTTAACCAACATCAACAGGTTAATAGGTAAAATATTTATATACAATTACAATTTTTAAAAGTATATAGTACATGCAATAGCATAATTTGAAATTGGATACACACAACAGAAATACGGATAAAGTTGAATACATCTTCATATAGTTTGTCATTTTCAAATTTAATAGAAAGAATATTATATAAGGGACACTTCTCCAGAATGACTATGCCCAAAACGTTATTGTGTGTATCCAACTACCAAACATGTTTTTTAATGTATCGAACATCTATTTTTTTCTATTGTGTTACAAAATGACTTGCTACCTGCTTAGCTGGTAAACCATCGCCCAAGACCTAGAACCGTTGCTGGAGACCCAAAACCATCACCGGAGATTGTCTCCGTTGACCCAAAACCATCACCGGTGATCACCCTACCACCGTTCACACCACCAGCGCCAACCTCCACCCAGATCCGTCACCGTGGTCACCACCCCAACCATCACCACCACCTCAAACCATCATCTTCTCCGCAAAACCACCACCGCCGTTGCAACCATCGATTCCGACCAATAACCTCTGGTCGCCCTCACCAACTGCCGACCGGTTGATAAACGATTGAACGGGTAATAACAAAAAAATGTTTGATACATTAAAAAACATTTTTGATAGTCGGATACACGCAATAATATTTTGAGTATAGTTTGATACATTTCGTAGAAATATCCCGACAAAAATGAAAAATACGCGGAGGATGACACGTATGAGATCCACGAAAAATACGGTGGACCACACCAGAAACAGGTATTATTAAGCTTCTTCTGGCATGAAACTTAACTAAAACCCTGAATTACTACTCATTTCTCATCTTCCGATCGCCATTTTTGAAGATGTCGATGCTCCTCGAGAAACTAGGCAAAGTTGCATCATCCATCACATTTTCGCATGCATTTCGACGCCAATCGCAATCAGCTTCAACCAATTTTCGAATTCCATTTGGAGCAATCGCTGCTATCTCTGGTGGAATCTCGTATTTTTATTACTTTCCCGACCCAAATTTGGTAATTTTCTGCATTCTTGTCTACTTTTTGATTTAGAAATGCACAGAAATGCGATGTTACGTGATCATATCTTGTGTGAATTAATGCAATATTGGTGCAGTGATGCTTGACCAAAATTGGATCATTATTAGTAAAACTTCGCCTAATCTGAGTTGCTATGAAAGAGTAATGCATAACCATAATCTTCAGGATTGACAAGTTAATACGTTATACAACTTATCCTGCCGGTGTATGATTTAGAACTGCTAAGAAATAAACTTTAATCTACTTCAAATGTGCACCAAAGCTTGTTTTTATAGACTGAAACAATGCTTATTAAACCAATGGCACGCTAGTATTCCTTAAAGTCAGTTAAATTGTGCAGGTTTCACAAGTCAATTTGGGGATGACTGGTATATTTTCGGTAATCTCTAGCAAAAGGTTCTGGTTTGTTAGACATTATGCCTAAAGGGAGATTGAAACGCCTAATTGAACATAAGTTCCAATATCATACAGTCAGTCAATGAAACATAACACGTATATACGGTAGCTTCAACACTTTCCTTAGATACGAAAAAAAACATGGCAAACAAAAACGTAGTAGAAGATGTGGATACTGCAAGTGAATCAAAGTATTGCACCACGGCTGCTCAACTTTTCAAAGTTTTTGCATCGAGTATGTCCATGTCATTTGTGCAAAGAAGTCGCTTTCATGATTTGGACAAGTGATGTTTGTCAAAGCGGTCTTTGATTCATATCACCAGGTTGTATATATCTGATTTGTATATATTTGTGATTCATATCACCAAGTCGCTTTCATGATTTGTATATATCTGTGATTTAACCCAAGAAGAAAACTCTCCCCACATGACCGGGGTTTGAAGTTTGTCCTACCAGCTACCACTTTCATCCGATATCTGGTTTGAATACTAAGCCCCTCTTTCATTCGATATATACACTCCTTTGAGCTAGGTTTTGGGAGTGAGTTCTACCCAAATCCATTTATCATTCTATCATATATATAGGCTTGGGCGCTTACGGGTGAAGCAAGGTCTTGAAGTAGTATCTGTCTCAACAATCAGGTCACATAGGAGTAACTTACGTGGATACGATAATTAAACCTACTAGATTGAGCATTTAGATAAATCTAAATAACATGCCTAAATAAAATCTATTTAGCCTTATATCTCAGAATTCAATATAGAGAGTACCCCATTATTGTCCTGCTCTCTTGCTCAATAACTTCTTTAGATAAATCCAAGGTCTTAAATGGCGTGATGTGTAGCGGTGAAGCCAAGTTTCAAGCCTTAGAAACCACAGGCCCACACCAAGGCAACGATGTTTTATTATTACTAATGAGTCAATAATATTAAACAATTTGAATTAGTTTATATATTAAAAACTTAAAAATAACACATCAAAAAGGTAGGAAAAATCAAATATCATGTTACAAAAACCGTGCCTTAGGCCATGGCGTGCCATAGGCTTAACGTGGCGTGACACAGAAGTCACGGTGCTCCAAGACGGCTGGCGTGGCGAGCCTTTTAGAACACTTGAGAAATATGGTTTCTTGGTATGCTTGAAAATTTGATCCAGTTTTTTCATTTGCGTATGTTGTGTTTACCCAAGGCTGCTCCTATTCATAATTTAAGCCCTATGATTATCTACACCTATTTCCTTAATCACTTTGAATATTTGTAGTTATAATCTTATTATTGATTCCAATATAATATTGTGGAATCGATTATTCGTTTTTGACAGGTCCATTCATATCAGATCTGTGAGGAGACAGGTCCGAGAATGGGTAAGTTTCTTGTTTTAGGTTATGTTGCCTCATCCTAACATGTCTTTATTGTGGTGTAATGTACTCAAGTTTCCTTTCAATACCATCGACATGATGGTGAAGGTAGTTTAAAGGCGTCCTTTCCAATTGCATATGGTTCTTTCTATTTGGATTATTCTTTTTTTGGAAGGCATGGCGGCATCGAACCAACGAACGACTACCACGAACACACGCACACACATCTTCCCGGTGGTATCGGGCATCCATGGGCTGTCCCGGCCTAGCTTACGTTGAACCTAGAGCCCAACCACAGTCTTTGACTGGGCTGGGTGGGAGGCCCAGCCCAATGACTGGACCAGCCCAATGACACCACTTATGCCTAAAATAAAAACTAGGCTTTCCTTTTTAGGGGGAAATTGGCGGTGGTAGCCATGAACCCCCCCCCTCCCTTTTGGCCTCCTAACCATTTTTTCCCAAATTCAGCTCATACCCATATAGCTCTGTTAAAACGGACCCACCACAAAAGGTAAAAAAGTTGACGGTCAAACACCAGTTCCGTTAAATAGGTCCGTTAAAAAGTAGGTGGGTCCGTTAAATGCATTAATGAGTCCGTTAAATGCGTTAAAATGCATTAAATAGATCCGTTAAATGCTTTAAAATGCATTAAATGAGTTCGTTAAATAGATTAAATGAGTCCGTTAAATGCATTAAATGGGTCCGTTAAATGAATTAAATGCATTATTTTTTTGACTTTTTTGATAGGTCTGTTTGACAATTAAAATCGAACTTTTTAATTTAAATTTGTGAAAAGAACAGCCTAGGATCTACACAGAGGCTACTTCTTCCCCCTTCGCCCTCCCACTAATAGCACAGGATAGTGCCTACTTTGTTCATTTTTGCTAAAAAAAATTATTCTAAAGGTAAGCAGAAGGATATATGCCTTGCTCGATTTGCTATATCTTTAGTGGCCGAAAATATTAGTTCTAGTGATGTTTTTGACTTTTTGTGTATTCTCAGCTCTTCATCCTAAAAAATGGAAAGAGTTTAAGCTGCAAGAGAAGGCAACGGTCAGCCACAATACCCATATATACAGGTTATGTTCATACACCCGTAGTTACAATTTGGTTTTATACTGAATGCACTTTTTGCTTCCTCTCTTTGATTGATTAAATTGACATATAAGAGAATGTGTATTTATTACTGGAATTTTGCAAATCATAATGGATCACATCATGTTAGCTCTTTCCATTGATGCAAATTTCCTTTGTAAGTGAGTTGCATGAGATAAATGAACATTGACCCTCTTTAACATGCTAGAAAATGGTTCGGCATCGGGATGGCATATGAAGATTTTCTTCGCATGATCTAATCTCTACCACAGGCTTCAGCTGTCTAGCCATTTAACAACAGCGTAACATTTTGTTAGACTGATGGAGTTTCCATATTCTGTACAACTCATGAAGATTAAATCATCCACATGCATTTTTTTTTTTGGAAAAGGGGACGGAACCCCGGAAAACTTTTATTAGAATCATCCACATGCATGGTGCGTCCATATATGGAAAATCGCAATGGATAACTTTTATAGAAGCCTCGGCTGCTAAATGCTACTTCACATTAATCTGTGTTACCATACTAGGAATCCAAGCAGTATGGCTTGGATTTATTTTTCAATGTGGTTGTAAGATCAGTGCTCCCGTAATTCAGACATTCATTTCCGGACTACTTTTTTATATCCTTGATAATTGCAGGTTTTCTTTTGATCCTAATCTGAAGCTGGGACTGGATGTTGCATCATGCCTCACTACGAGGCAAGCTCATGAATATCTTAATCAACTCATAATTGTAAAGTTGGATTCAACTAATTGAACTCGGTTTTGCGGAGAGTTTTTAAGACACTTATATGGTAATGCATATGATTGGCACCTTAACAATGTGTCATATACTTATGTTGTAGGGCTCCATTGGGGAAAGATGCTGAAGGCAAAACAAAAAATATGTTATTCACCCGTAAGTTTTGTGCTAAAACCAGATATGCTATATTTCATATCTTTAAATTACTTTTACACTTGCTTGGTAGTTGGTTAGGGTGTCTACATTCTCTTCTTATGGCTTGTTTCTCCTAAATGAGATCTAAGGGTAATTGGCTTCCATATGACATGTTTTCTTGAATTTTAAAAAGGCCATAGTTTGTTCTTTATACTTGCCGAATAATATTCTTACAGACGCAGGACTAGGATAGTATACCAGGTATAGGGACATGTAGCTAGTGATAAAGCACAAGCTTAAATCAATGGAAGAATTTTGGGAAGTTAAGACATAGAATGATTTTGCTGAGAATTTCAATAAATTCATACGTCATCGTTCGTAAACATACAAGACCCAAAATATATACTCTTATACCCTCGTGACACTTCTATAACAGAAACAGATCTCTACCACTAGAATAAAGCCATCTATCCTTAAGAAAAACAAATAAAAACTTATGTAAGCTAGGTTAAAAGGGTAGCATATCAATGCCATCCTCTTAAAAGGAATCCTTGACAACAAGGACTATAATTTGCCCAAATCTCGGAGGAGGGAAACATGGCCTGCTGGTTATGAAATTCCTCCCAAGTGCTGTCTTCTATCTCCTAATTCGACCATTGGACAAGTACTTATGATACTGCTTTGTTTGTTTTATTAGCCATGTTACTATCCAGTATCCTTAATGGAATTCGGTTAAATTCTCCACTTTCAGTCACTTGGGGCTGAGTCACAGTAGCTGTGTGGTTCCCTAGCTTCCTCTTCAGCAAGGACACATGAAAAACATTGTGTATCCTTGAGGTAAGGGGTAATTCCAATTTATAAGCTATTGCTTGAAGGGACCATAATATCATGCAGAAAGCACTTATCCAGGCAAGTTCTTACTGGTATCACTTACCTTACAATCCTTGCCAATTGAGCATGGAAACTACCGAGAATCTTACCCGGTATGAGACATAACAAGGATCGAGATTCTTACCCGGTAAGTGATGGAAATGGCTCTTACCCGGTAAGTGCTTACCGGGTTGAAGACACATACCAACAATCAATTTTGATGGTCGAGCATGTAATACGATAAGGTAAGTAAGGGTAACTTTCCTTCATTCTGATTTGGTTATTACTGCTTCTTAAATCCAATTTGGAAAAGAAACAGTCCCCAAGAAGCTCATTCACCGGTTCTTCCACAATAGGAATTGGAAACTGATTGGTTATCGATAATTGGTTGAGTCTTCTATAATCAACGTTGAACCTCCAAATGCCTTCTTTTTTTTTTTTTGGAAAAAGGGGACGGTACCCCGGAAAACATTTATTAGAGAAAAAGAGTACAAGAAACAAGCTAAGGACCCTACAAGTCAGGGACTCAAAGCAGAAACATCAACACTAAACCACCCAAATAACCACAAGAGAACCCAAACATAAAAACAACCAAAGAAGAAAACTAACGCTCCATCTTGGGGATCACCTGCCTATCAGCCTCCGAAAGCTGCTCACATTGCTTGAAGAAATAATCAGCCTGTTTGTTAGTCCAAGTCGCCATCTGAGCAGCTGTGGGCCAATCTTTTTCAGCAACCATTCTATCCAACTCTTTTTTCTGAAGAAGCCAAGTACCATATGGGGTGTCCGTGGCAATCTGAGCCATGAAACCATCACCAGGAAGAACTTCCTCCTCATCATCAGACCCAGATTCCTCACCATCATCATCACTGAGGACCAGTCGCTCCGGTAGAGAAAAACCCCGCAAAGAACCATCAGGCTCCTTACCATAAACTCTTTCCCACCTCCCAATAAAGTAGTCCAATTTCAATCGACTCCAAGAGTTAATTATAACCGGTTCAAGACCCAAACCCCGCTTATCCACAAAGTCATCAACTTCCTTTTTATCCAAAATCCATTGAGGATCCTCTTCCAAGACAACAAACTGATTAGAAGTTTTTACTGGCAACTTCTTATCAGAAGAAAAAACCACCTTGGAAGAAGGTTCCTCCATAACGGCCTTACCTTTGTCAAGAGGGTTAGTAGTAGAAGTAGGAGCTTTAGGAACATACCTTTGAGTGATTTTAATGCCAGTGTTAAAAGCCACCTTAGGTTTTTGACCACCCACTTTTAAAGGAGCAACTTTCGGCTTGGGCTTCTTTTTCTTAGGGTATTTAAACCCATCTTCATTGACCTTAGATGGTTCACCAACACAAGAAACAGAAGGAGGCTTATCTTTTTTCAAATCAACATCAGTTCTAGGCCGAACTAAGCAAGCCTCAACATCATGGCCAAAGACCTTGCAAAAACTGCACCTTTTGGGCTTCCAAAGAAACTCAGTTTTGAACTTTCTCAGTTTACCCAAAATGATAGCATCAATTTCCGATGGCAGCTCATAATCAGCAGAAGCATTAACCAAAATTCTAGCAAAGACAGCTCTGCCAGATTTGGACTCACACATGTCTTCCGTGTATCTATCCACAGAAAGTGGTTCACCGACAACACTAGCAAGGTAGCTAATGATCTCAAAATCCCAAACATCCAAAGGCAGACCATAAATATTAACCCATAAGGGGATTTTCTTAAGTTCAGGCTTGTCAAAACAAAGCCCCGGTTGCCACTTTTGGATGAAAATAGGCATGCCATTAAACAACCAAGGGCCATTTTCAAAAACAAAATCTAATCCTTGTTCAGAATTAAACTTGAAGAAGAAATAGCCCTGGTCATTTAAAATAACATCCGAAAGACCGTATTTTTTCCACAATCGTCTAGCATGATACTGAACGAAGGGAAAAGCCGGTCTTTTGCCAATAAAATACCCAGCAAGAGTGAGAGCCCAATCACTAGCTTGCTTAAGGATCAAGTCATCAGGAATACAAGCACGACCAGTTCCCAATTCAGAAACCACAGGTGGGTAATACGTAAGCTTACCTTTACCACGAAGGAGGTTGGCACTTTTCTTCAGAAGATCCGCAAAAGACATAGGCTTGTGCTCCACCTTTTCGGCCTCATCCACATGAACATGAATTTGGTCGTTAGAATCCACAAAATTACCTGCATTCGGCTTTTGATCCTCCATCGGGTCTTGCGTATCATGCTCATGCACATCTCCCTTAGGTTGGGAAACATGCACGGGTTTAACATCCGAAATATTGCCCGTAGAATCAACCACCGGCCTCACATCAACTCTCTCACCATCATTTGCAATCTCCGTATCCGGCATGTCCTTAAACATGTCCTTTGGTGGGAACGAAAACCTAGGCACCAAATTAGGGTTCTTTGGCTTGGTAATGTCAAAGAACCCCGTGGATTTTCTCGAGCTAGAACCTCTGCCTTCCTTAGCTTTAGTCCCATCCTTTCCACCTTCCGCCATCTGATCATTTGTCACCGGGGGCATGTCACCTCCCCCCACCGGCGGTTTTGTGGAAGCGTACCCCACCACCGATGGTTTGGTTAACCATCATTTAAACCCTCCCTCTGCATGACTCGGCGAAGTAACCTCCTTAGCTGGCTTCCAGCCACTTGAGCATTCAGACCCGACACCACCATCCACCGTTATGATTGCCGGATCCCGCGGTGGCGAAACATCTCCTCCATCCGAAACACCCGGGGACATCGACGAGGAACCAAGCGAAGACTGCTGGTTGAGAGCACACACCGGAGACGATGTCACCATGGAAGCAACACCAACAGGGGGCACGAGAGACCCCGATGAGCCAGTAGCAGCAGCAGCCCCCGGAACCACCAATTGCGGTGGCCGGAATTGCAAACCAAGAGGACCCCGAGGTGGGGTATGTGTTGCAACAGAAACCAAAGGGTCTGGGGTGTTACCCCCTTCCTTAAGACCACCACCAGCCCCACCATGGCCGGAGTCGACGGCAGAACTCGCCGACCCACATGAACCCGGCGGTAGGGTTTTCAGCAAAGACGAAACAGCAGCAGCGTGTCCAGGGGATGCATGGAGTCGATCAGCAGCCCTGGTCGGAATCCCCATGTCACCACGATCACCATCACCACTCAGAGCACCATCCGACGACGCTGCATCCACGACGACGGCCGGAGGAAAAGTAAACAGCGCCGACGGCGCTGTGCGTTTTTGCGGTAAATCAGCGGCTCCGGCCGCTTGCTCTCCACAACCAGACACCAAGGGAGGATCATCCACCCCCTGGCGACCATCGCGAAGCCCACCAGGAGACCGGAGGACGGCAGGATCAGTCGGAGAAGATGAAATCGCCGGTGATGCGATTTCTTTTTTCTGGCGATTTTTCCTCGCCCTAATCCGGGTAAGCGGTGGATCAGGAGGTCGATCAGAAGCCATAACAAGCTAGAGGAGATCAAGAGGATCTCCCCTACACGATTTGACGAAGAACGAACGGTTGGATTGGCCGGAATTGAAGAAGACCGCCGGCGACTTTTTTAGGGTTTAGGGAGAGAAAAATCGCACCATAAACCAAATGCCTTCTTTTTGACCAGGACGATAAGTGAAGCAAACTTGACTGATGCTTGGTCTGATTATCTCGCTGTTTATGATCTCCTGCACTAGCCCTTTAATAACAGTTTTATAGAGCTCCATATATGCATGCTATCAAGCTCAAGTGATTACTTCCTTGCAGAAGAGGAATCTAGCGATATCTCTCTCTCTCTCTCTCTTTTACGTGGCAGACCGGTGGGATTAGAGAAAACATCTTCAAACTCATTGAGTAAATATCTCAACTCACTCCGTTGATGGACGCTCAAGATCCCCACACACGAATTATTAAAGCTTATTGACCAAAATTGAGTTAACGGGAGTGGTGAGTCAACCAAGTACGATTCATGGTTTAAGGTTTGAGGATCATTGCTTGATTTATGGTTTGAGGATCTAAAGAATGCGAGTAATAGGCCCCCTCTGAAATTTTTTGCTAGTTTCATTACTTGATTTATGGTTTGAGGATCTAAAGAACGAATGGTGTGGAGTATTTCATTTAGGAGTCCTGCCAAATATCCAACAACAACCAACTCAAGTGGTATATTAGCTTGATTTCTCAAAGCATTAAAATCGTAGTTATACTTTCTCACAGTTGTGGTTAATTTCAAATTTCCAAATTTCTATCGATGGTTTGGAAACAACACGGTAACATCCCATGCTAACTGTACCGGATATTGTCCACACTTAGACTCACAGATTTAAAACGGGTCTGATAGAAGAGGTACCCACCCTGCCCCCTTATAGGGCAACTTTTGTTTCCTTCCGCAACCAATGTGGGATCTTACAATCCACCCCCTTGGGTGCCCAACATCCTCGCCCACTAGTTCGATCCCAGGCTCCCTGGCTCTGATATCATTTGTAACATCCTAAGCTAACCGTACAAGATATTGTCCGTTTTATCAAAACCTGGACTCACAGTTTTAGAACACTCCTGATGGACGCGTTATCCAACCCTCGATCAATTTCTCCATACCTTCTTTTTAGTTGATTGTTGGTGATTCGTACCATCCACTATCCAGGAGCAAGATAGCAGGCAGGCTCTAATACTACTGATAAGTACAAGCTTAAATCAACCGAAGAATTTTGGGACAGAGAACAGCTCTGTTGAGAATTTCCTTCAGTTCATACGCACTTGATCATTAACCCACGAGACCCGAAATACATACTCTTATACCCTCCTAACACTTTCTATAATAGAAACAGATCTCAACCACAATGCTCGTCACTTACACTTTTGCATAAGTTTAAGGTAAGAACTGCTCTACCCTTTTGGGCAGAGGATACATTTGTGTACATAATAGTATCACGACTTTGATGTTATCTTGTCTTGGCATTTCTGTTTTCAGGTATACCCCTCTATCCGATCCAGATTCTAAAGGTTACTTTGATTTGATGATCAAGGTATGCTTACTACCACTGCTTTGCATTTTTCAGGCTACGTATTTTATGCATGTTTAGGTCATGGTTTTCTCCAGGTTTATCCTGAAGGGAAAATGAGCCAGCATTTCGCAAAATTAAAGCCAGGTGATACCGTTGAGGTAAAAGGGTAAGCCGTTTACTTAAAATGCTCGATTGCATGCACTCTCACCTGTAGTTTGCTCTCTTGTTTCTTTTGATTTATGTTTCACAAGTTGGGGGTTTTCACAGAAACAACTTGTCTACCCTTGCAAGTGCATCCTACCGAGTTTGTTTTGGTTTTGGTTTTGATTTTATTTTTCACTTACCACTGACAAAGTGGATATAACATCCAGCCCCATTGAGAAGGTCAGATACACTCCCAATCTGAAGAAACACATTGGCATGGTAAGTGCAGCTGTTAAATATCAACAGACACATACATACATATATAGACATATGATGTTTTGTGGAGGTGGTGTAAAAGTATATGGTTCATCTAGATTGCAGGTGGCTCAGGAATCACTCCGATGCCGAGACTATTCTTAAGAATGCCGATGACAATACC
The DNA here is from genome assembly GCA_001633085.1 of Carthamus tinctorius. Taxonomy (NCBI): domain Eukaryota; kingdom Viridiplantae; phylum Streptophyta; class Magnoliopsida; order Asterales; family Asteraceae; genus Carthamus; species Carthamus tinctorius. Next base: position 713 of record LUCG01093538.1, on the reverse strand, counting down.
AAAGTAAGCTCATCCATCACTTATGTTCTTTGATAGACCTATTCATCATTCCATGTGACTGCAGATTACCCAAACCAAAATAGTTCTGCCAAACATATGTTGGTTAACCTTGAGGGTTTAAGACTAGGCCTAGGGGGCTCCTCCATCGAGGGATTTTCCTTGCTGTAGGGCCCCATGGGATTAGTCAAAGTGCGTGCAAGCTGACCACAATAAAAAGATTCCAATATAATGGTTGGTTGAAAATTCTTGCTTCTAAGGGGTTGGTTATTGGTTTTGAATATGAAAAGATTATCTTCAACTGTTATAACAGTATTAACTTCCATCAAGAACCAATTAGGTTCCTCAATTATCCAACAATTTGATTGCTTTTTTAGGTATCTTTGGTTTATGCAAATGTATCACCAGATGACATTCTTCTGAAAAAGAGACTCGACATGCTTGCAGCCAGCCACCCCAACTTAAAGGTACTAAACTTTTTCTCAAGTAAAAAGTCGGGGTACATGGAGCCGTACATTCTTCTGAACTTCTTTTCTAAAAATTCCAGGTGTTTTACACAGTTGATAATCCATCAAAGTACTAGGTAGGAGGTACGGGTTATATATAAAAGGATATGGCCATGAAAGGGTTACCTGCCCCAAGCGATGATACCCTTATACTTGTAAGTTCCTGTCCCTTAATTCCACCTACAGTCAATCATAGCTCCATTCCATCCT
>LUCG01093459.1:0-12600 GCA_001633085.1 Carthamus tinctorius | reverse complement strand
GACCATCAAGTAATATAAATCACCAAAATAAATTTCCTAGATTTACCAGTTTGGTAAATGGAAGTTGTCGGTAAAATAAATTTCCTGGATCTACTAGTTTGGTAAAGGAGCTAATGGATCGCCTTGTCTAATTCCTCTCTCCATGGGGAATTCGTCGGTAGGAGCCCCATTTACTAAGACCGAAACTCTTGATGAAGATAGACAAGCTTTTATCCACTTTATCCATTTCTCCCCAAAACCCATATTTTCCATACCATCAAGAATGAATGACCACTCAACCGTGTCATACGCTTTTTCAAAATCGACTTTGAAAATTAGACCTCTTCGTTTCCTTCTTTTCAAGTATTCAATTATCTCGTTAGCAATTAGGACTCCATCGAGAATTGACCTACCTTTGATGAAGGCACTTTGCTCCATGCCTATAAGTTTCCCTATCACGGACTTCATCCTTTCCGCCAAGATTTTCGACCAAATTTTGTACGAGATGCCAATAAGACTTATCGGCCTAAAATCTTTAAGGTCAATTGGGTTTGCGGTTTTAGGGATTAAGGTAAGGAAAGAGGCGTTGCACCCTTCACTTATCTCCCCCGCTTCCCAAAACCACTCGATCATTTTCAACAAGTCAACTTTTATGATGTCCCAAAACGCCTTTATAAAACCGATAGTAAAACCATCCGGACCCGGCGATTTGTTGTTTCCACATTCCTTTACCGCGTTCCATACTTCTTGTTCCGAAATTCTACTTTCAAGTGCTAAAGCTTCAACCGAAGAAAGTTTCCTCAACCGATGCATCTTCAACTTTGGAATTCGGGCTTGTTGTTTTGCGTATTTATTCTTGAAGAATTCATACACATGCCTTTTAATTTCTTTAGGATCTTCCGACCATTCGGTATTTACATACAAGCCTTGGATTTCATTTTTCCTCTCTCGAATTTTGATCGCCCTATGAAAGAATCTCGAATTTTCGTCACCGTCTTTTAACCACTTCAATTTAGCTCGTTGACTTGCCATTGCCAAGCTTTTCTCTTCAAGCTCTAGCCATCGCTTTCTTGCCTCCACCCACCGTGTTCTATCTTCCTCACTTAAACCCGAGTCGCTTACCGATTCAAATCGCTTTGCGATTTCTTTAGCCGCCAACAAGTCTTTGTCCACATCGCCCCAATGAAGTTTCCTCCAATCCTTTAGAAGGTGCTTCACCTTTTTAAGTTTGTCCCGGAATATACCATCCGGTCTCGTAGAGTTCACTTTTAACTCCCAAGCTTTCTTAACCTCCTATTCTAGACTTTTTTCTCCAAGCCATACATCAAAAAACTTGAAGGGAATTGGTCCGAAATCATTTTTTTGGCCAGTTAGGATAATTGGTGCATGATCCGACCATTTGCGATCCAAAACTTTCGCCCTTACATACTTCCATAGATCCGCAAAATCGCCATTAATCAGAAATCTGTCGAGTTTACTGAATTTCAGACCGTCGTCACTCACTCTGGTGTACTTGTTCCCTCCCATCCTCACATCTATAAGTTCATTTCTTTGAATAAAGTCGTTAAAATCTGCGGTACCCTTCTGGGAAATTATAGAATTTAGCCTCTCGTGCGGTCCACGAACTTCGTTGAAATCACCTAAAAAACCCAACAAACTTCCTTTTTAGCACATATCTGATCCAACTTCAACCAAAGGCCAGCTCTCTCTGATTGCTCTCTCGGCCCGTACACGTTAACCCATCCGACTAAGCCCTTTTTTCCGTCCCACGTTCCTACTACCGCAACGAAATGTTCTTCTTTGATGACAAACTTACACATAAACTTATTCTTGTTCCATATCGTTAATAAGCCGCCCGATCTTCCTTGCGCTTCCACATGGATGAAATCTCCATCATTAGTGCCCCATAAGTTTGACACTAATAGAGGCGATGCATTCTTCAATTTGGTTTCTTGAATTCCTAACAAGCATGGTCTCTCTCTGATACATAGTTCTTTTATCCAGGCTACTTTTTTTTGGGTACCTAGTCCTCTTACATTTATAGACAAGATCTTTATAAGACGAGAAATTTGCGAACTTACCAATGAACTGAAGCATTAGGCTTTCGTGCCTCCTCTATCTTCATTCGAATCCCAAACCACTCCCACTGCCATTCCAACTTCTTTTTCTCCTTCTGATAAATTCCCTCCTATCAAATCTGAGGAGAGAACAACCCGATTTGACGTATGTGACTCCTGCTCAACTGATTGCAAACTCCCACTTGATCTCGACTTGCTTCTCGTCTTTGACTTTCCGAATTTGCAACCCCCTGCCTCCATCGAAAGATTTCTTTGTTTAGCTCTGGCAAGTTGCTTAAACAAATGAAAGCTTCTTCTGCTTCTCCCTAGTTTGCAATCGTCGATTCTCTTGCTTTTTAATTTGTCTCTCTTCTTCAATGAATTTCGGGAAGAGGTAGGAAAAACTTCACCTTTGGCCAATTTCGATTTATCTGATGCTGCTGAGTATTCTTTTACGCATGAATTCTCACACCTCTCTTTTTTTAAGGGCTGGTGTAAAGATGGATAGGTATGAGATGGCCCATCTAATTTAATTCCTTGGGTCTCCATTTCTACCCCAAATTTTTTAAGGGATTGGACACCAAGCCCAACATCTGAGAAGCTTACAGGCCCACATACTCAGGACTATTTCTATCTGAATTATGGCCAGACTCCTTTTCTTCTCCAACCATGTCATTCATTGTAGCAATCTCGGGCGGCTCAAAATTCGGCTTGGAAAATGCGACATTAATTGCCCCTGCTTCATCCTTTGATAGCGACTTTTCATCTACCCGACATGTCCGTTGTGCGTCCGAAAAACTTTTCGGCGACATCGATTTTTCCGGCAGTTTGCAAGTCGGATTATTCGATCGGAATCCGGTTTCTTGGTTAATCGGCGGTATCTCCTCCTGCGGCGACTTTTCTGGTTGAATCTTCTGCAGACTTCCACTCACCTTTTCTGAGATCTCGGGTTTGTTTTTTGCTGCCCCTTGAACCGCCGAGTCCTTCTCTTTTTTTAAGTCTACGAATCCTTCCTTTGACTTGGCGTCTTCGAAGATACTTTCTTCTACCATCCAATCTTCCTCACTTTCATCCCCCCCGTCTGTCAAATCTGAAGACGAAGTTTCTCCGTCGTCCTTGTAAGCCTCCTCTACTGAATTTTGATTCTTACTGAGTTGACTGTCCAACACATTCCCGTCCTCTTCCTCTATTTTTAAGACGTAGAACAGGTTGCCCACTTTTACCGCTTTTATCTTGGAGATTCTTGAAACTAAACTAGTGCTGATAAGAACTCTTCCCCACATTAAGTTAATATTATGATCTATCTTGCAATTTTTTGTGGTCACCACTGTACCCCACTTTGATCCGATTTCGACGAACGACTTTTCTCTCCAGATGTGTAAAGGTAGCCCTTCAATCCTCAGCCAAACCAATCTATTTGAATTTCTAAAACCTACTGACCACTTCCTGAGATCTTTTACCCAAAAATGTAACCCATGAACCTTATTACTGACCACTTTCTCTAGAGTCTCTTCTGAATCAAATTTGATTAAGATTTGTCTTCCTCCAATTATAACCCTTTCTGATACCTCATCAGAAATTTGATTAAGATTTGTCTTCCTCCATTCATAGTCTATTGGCCATCCCATAGGGACCAACAAACCTCAACCTAAAAACCAACCTGAAACTATAACCCTTTCTGATACCTCATCAGATTCCTCACTAAACCAAAACCTTGAAATAATTTCTTACCAACCACCTGAAAACCAAGTCACCGAGAAAACCTACAACTTCGGATATCTCACATATGATATAATTCGCTTAATGGAGAACAACATCTCTGAAAGCACCAGAGCTGTTGTAAAAGATATGATCTTTGAAGTACCCTCCATAACCACTGAAGCCACCCCTCTTAACTCTCATAATCCCTCATCCTTTCAACCTTCCACTTCTGAACCACACCTAGACCAACCTGGGTCGTCTCACCAAAACCTACATCAGGTTGACTCTTACTCATCTAATGATTTCTCAACACCTCATTCTTCTCCCAAATCTCCTCCCTCTCATTCTCCTCGATCTGAAGGAGAATATTATATTGACATCTCTGATACTGATGATAACAGGGATGAACGCTTAAAGGCGGTGGTAGAACGACTCGAGAGTACAAAAGCAAAAATTACTCTTTGTACCTTTTGTGACTCTGAGTTCGCCTATCTGACCCCTGAAGAGTACGAAGAAGGCTTGCAAGCTCAACAAGAGCAGGAGCGTATCAATAAAGAAGCCTTTATCTGCTCAAGCTGCCTCAAGACTTGCTGCTCAGTACGTCAAGAAGCTGAGGAAATAACTGCTGATCCCTTGCTCACTCAAAAGGCTGCACTTAACGTGTTCACCAAACAGAGGAGTAAACAGCAGTTGGAGGAAGAGGATGATGAAATAAAATGGTGCAGAAACCGTCTTCATCTCAGGAAGCATGGTTCTCCAATAACAGGTATTACCCTTTCTAAGACAAGGAAGAAGCGTAACCATCCTGGAACCATCTTCATCTCTATCGGAAGACCTGACACAAAGGAGGTAAAACACACTCTTGATAAGTTAGATAGATGTAACTTATTAGAGTGGGCTGAAATCAAGAGTCTCCTACCCAAAGCTAATGCCAAGTACAAAGTCAGGTAGAAGAAACAATCAGTGGACTTATTGCCAGACTCAGAAGATCAATCAAAGTCCCTGATGCCATGGTTCAGCCTCCTTCTCATCCTGCTCAACCTCCTCCTCGCAGATCCTGTGGAACTTCTACAAGTAGATTCACTCCTTGCTACACTGCACCAGGATCTCTCTCTTTCACTCCTGTAGACATCTCCATGCTGAATCTCTCTCTTCTAGCAGGTGTCTCACATCAAACAGGACAAGTAATCAAGAAACCTGATCATGGGATATGCTACACTGACAAACATATGATACCTCGTTTTCAGAGATTCAAAGAATTATCCAAGGCTCCCTCTGAACACTTGGTCAATATTCTCTTCTTCACCTCCAAGGACAAATCTCAAGAAGACTCCTATGCATTCGGACAAGCAATCAGAGCTATCCTTAGAGAACGAGTTGCAAAAGGAGAGATTGTCTATCCCTTCTTTGTCAAGGAAGAAGAAGAAACTAAAGATTAATTAGATAAATATTTCTTTCAGTATTTCATCATGTACTTATGTATTTTCATTTCTCTTGTAATCATTATATTTATAAGACTAATGAAATGCCTTAAGTGCATTGTACTTTACTTCATCACAATACTGAAAAAGATCCCTCAAAACAGTAAATGGGACATGTACCTTTATGACTTCCATTTCCTACTGTATACTCTAGACTTAGAATTTTTTTTCTCATTCTAGAACAGACAACCTCTCTATTGTCTAATCATTATCATTTATGGGGAGATTGTTGATCTAACTCTCCTAAAACCTGATGAAATGATAATGATCCTGAAGCTTTAATAGGTATTTTGCTTTTATTACATCTTGAGGAATTATCACTGAGTCTGTTCAGAGATGTTCTTATTTATTCAAGCATCGAAATGTTTATCAGTACCAGGATCAGGTTCAGTAGTTGAAAGAGTCTGTTCCAGAGACTACTGATACTGATCAGAAGCAAAACTCCTCCTGAAGACATATCTGTCATGCTCAAAGATCCATCAGCAACGTTGAAGAAATAACTGATGACAGGAACATCGTGGCTCGTGATCTGAAGACGGATTCAGTGATAGCAACATGTTCAACATGCATGACCTTCTGAAAAATATCAGGATACAGTGACCTCTGATCATCATCAGTATCAAAGATTCTCTCACTGATCAGTATCATGATCCTGAAGAATGAAGATATCTGTTATCTTATGCACAAAAAGGATTAACATGCCTTTTCTGACACAAAGTACAAAAGGACAGTCACTTTACTTTTCCCTTCGTACTTCTCAGCCCATAAGGCAACTATTCACTATAAGCACCTTTTTTGTCCAAGCATGCAAAAGGATTTGTTTATAGCAAATAGTACACTAAGACTATTAAAAGTACAACACGTGTACCAAGTGGTTCTGCCATGCATTAAATGTATGAGGTATATATTGACGTGAAGAAGATGTTCTTAACACCTCTTCTTCCTCAATCACATATCTCAAATCCTTTCTCTTACCTTCTTCTTTCTGTTTTCCTTTACTTCTTACAAGTGCATTGTAAAAGAATTAAGATTGTTTAGATTAGGTTTTTCCTTGTCTATTCCGCAACAATCTTGTAAATTCAATTTGTTAATACAAAAGAATTTTAAAGTAAAAATTGTGTGATTATATTCAACCCCCCCTTCTATATTCCTTATTACTTGAAGGTCACCTACTTGGGACCAACAATAGTTTTGCGTTAAAAGTAGATTATTAGAGGTTGATTATAGTGTTTTATGGTTTAAAAGTGAGTTTGGCGAGGTTTGATTCTGGAGAAATGGGAATCGGCCGACCTTACAGAGGAGATTTTGCGACGCGATGATTATGTCTGGAGGCGCAAGAATCGACAATCGATGGTGGCCTCGATGGAACCTATCTCGCGGCGTGAGGATAATGTCTCACGGCGAAAGTTTAATGCTGATGTTAGAACCGAACTTTCCTTATCTCTTTGATTTTAAGTATTCCTACCGTGTCAGTTGTCCTTGTCAAGTTTAAGTCGAGAATTCATATAAAAAGGGGTTACTTTAGGATTGTATTATAGTAGTTCTAGACGTTAGGGAAGTCTAACACCCTTACGGGGATTATTTGATTCAGGTGTTCAGCTAACGGGATCAAGTTAGGATCCATTGCTTGTTCAGATCATTTATAAATGTTTAATTGCTTTCATGGTGAATTACACTACTTGTATTCTAGATTATATGCTTGCATGTGTGTATGTAATGATAGCCTTGTTTCTGTGGAGACAAGGGCGGACAATCTCATGCCCTTTGTAAGTCGAGGAGGGACAGCCCTATGCCCTACATGAGTCGGGGGAGATCAGTTTATATGCAGATATATAGTATATAATGTATTGTTTAGATAGTATGTGCTCATTAAGCAATTCACTTACCCGTTGTTGATTTTCCCTTTTCAGGTAGTACCACAAAAGTAGATAAAGGGAAAGCCCTAGCTTGACTCCGGACAGCTTTCGCATTCAAACCACTTTATTTTATATGGTTTTAATAAAATGATTTGACAATGCTTTGCAATTAAATAGTTGGTTTTGCTGATGTTTGATACAATTTTTGAAATGTTTGAATTATGACGTTATTTATTGAAAGTTTATGTTTCCGAAAAATTAAGGTGTAATTAATCAAACTATACAATTATGAAATGTAATGCCTTGACTCAAAAATCTTTAATTTAAAAGATTATAATCAAATACATCGTAAGTAACCCTGTTATAGCGGGAGCCAATCAAAATGAAATCCCAATTTTCACAAAACTTGTATTATCAAATAAAACAAGTATCAAAAGTACCATTTCCAAACATTTTCATAACCAAAGGTTTAAGAAAAACATGATCCACTGACACTAGCTACTACTGTTTTCAAAATCATAATAAACATAACCCAAACTTTCTCCATGCCGAACTGTGCTACTAGATCCCTCTAAGCCATCAAGCGGGTCTCTTTCCTTTATCCTTAGACGAGGATGTACCTGCCACTAAAGAAATAGTAACAACGGGGTAAACTTTAGCTTAGTGAGCACACATAAACTAATTACCATCATGCTAACATAGCCACATAAAACATAGCAATCACATATATGCAAACTTCATCCCCCTTCCTTACGGCTCAATACCATAAAGGAAGAAAATGGCACTGGTACCAGGCCTCTGCCTTTACATATCTTCCCTAGGGGCATCTCTACCACCATAGGTACTATCGTAACCATAAACATGCCAACATACATATATCACACATGCCACGTAACCATATACACATAATCATTAACAGTTAGATAGAGTACTCACTTGTCTGATATCGACTAGTCAAACACTTCACAAGATAACAATCACTTCGGTTCACCTATAAACACAAATACATGCACATTCTTATCAACCATAGCCCCAAAAACGGGTCCTTAACTTGATACCGACTCTCTACCCGAAAATAACATAGCTACCCTCGACCAATTTCCACCAAACTTCATGAAACGTCGTGTTTCATTGTCTATTAGGGGTGTATAAACAAGAAAACCCCAAACGAGCTCAAATGCAAAAAGTCCAAAATTTGGACAGCTCAAACGGCGGCTCGCCGGCGGGTCCCCACCCGCGGCTAACCCGCCGTTACCCGCAGACTGCATTCCAGTCGCGGGTTCGACCAAAAACCAAGGGTTTTCAATCCCCAATCCTCAATTTCGACCAGACTCAAACAATATTGCAATTTACCATCATCCCAAGCGTTTAGAACGTTTCTATAACACTTAGCATTAACCAAACATGACAATTGATGACCAATCGATCATCAATTTCAAGCAATACCCTAACCCTTCCAAATAACATGAATAACAACTCAACAACTACAATTAAAGGTGTTAAGACCCTTACCTTGCTATAGAAAACACTAGCCAATGCGTCATCTTCGTCAATTGCTCCAAAATTTGATGCTTCCCTTTCTCCCAAATCGCCTCTCCTTCTCTCTAACTGCCCTCTAGAGTCGATTTCAGCCAAAAGAGGAGATTGGGAGATCCCAACCTGCTTAAATACATGCCTAAGCCAACCCTAAAGTTTCACAAATAACACATCACCCCCTTATCTCCTGAAAAAGACACATTCATCACCATTTAACCCAATTTCGACAATTAAAGGTCAAATAAAGAAATTAAGAAAACGGGGAGTTACATGAAAGCAGTTATCAAATACTGTAAACAACTTAGTAAAAACGTTTTAAGCATAAAATGTGATTTGACAAGCAAACTCTTCTATTATACGACCACTCCAACTATTTCTGAATTGGCTATCCGATCTAACCGCCAATCCTGAAAATCATAGTCAAAAGTATTAAACCTATAGTCTAAAGAATAACCCAAGAACCAGATTTCTCGTAATCTACTTTCCCGGAATCCCATTTTCATGTATCCTAGGACTGCCTCTCCCCGAAAAATGCCTCTCTCGGGAAACTGCCACTCCTTGGTACTGCCTCTTCCAGGAAACTGCCTCTGTCGAGAAACTTCCATATATCAGGGAACCATGAATGGGGAAACCTCCCGTACTGGAAACCCTTATTTCCCCGGGAATCAACTTTCCAGGTTTGACGATTTCCTGTGTTTACGAACACATAACCCAGTCTAACCCAAAATACTTGATCCCAATTCGACTAATTGATGTAAAACATCAGTTCTAAACCCCTAATCATAGCTAAATCAATACTTGATCAATCCGTCATCATTAAATGGGTTTTAATTGGTCTAAGCCCAAACATCATCAAAATCCTAAACCTAAATCTCTTAAAATTAAATAAAACAATAGGGATAAGGCTATTGGGGATCGATTCTTACCTTAAATGATGAATACAAATCCACAAATTGATTCATTCTTCTTTCCTACTATTTGCTGAGATCGACGAACACACACACAAGCAATATTCCCAAAATAGCAAAACTTTCCAAGTACGGCTCTCCCCTAAAAATGAAAAACCCTAAAATATATTTATAGCCATAATATTACACTTTTGGTCCCTGCGCTTAAGTGTGCTCACTTCTTACCCTTAACTTTAATTATTTACAAAGGCAGGCATTAGTGCATTACAATGGAATCCATCATTCTCAATGAATCAAAGGGTTTCCTTCAAGGAAGGAGTTGTTAAATCCAAAACTCAACTTACAACCCATCAAGAATCAAGCTTATAAAGAGTTATGGTGATTACCTGATGAAGATGACGAAGAACTCCTCAGATTTCTGCTTTTCTTCTCCGATTCCACATGAGCACACTAGAGCTTTCTCTTGCACTCTCTTAGCCTCCAATACACAAACACTTTCAAATGTTTCTTCTGAATGAAAAGAAGGGTTTCCAACCCCTATTTCAGCTACACTCCTGGGCCAAAAGAAAATCCTGGGCCCAAAGATACAATCCAAGTTTTGAGAATCATCCCAAGCCGCCATTAAACTTAAAGTTTTCGATTAGAGATCTATAAACAGAATCCCGGTTATTGCAGAAAATCTGTTTTTGTTAAAACCGCAAAAAATTTTAATCATGATACTACCATGATACCGACTTATTAGTTTTTTATTAATTAATTGTAAAATATATTTATTGATTTTTAACCATTTTTATTCGGGTATTTGAATATTTTTATGTTTATCTCGTGAAACCAAAACCCCTTAAAAGTGATACATACTACCTATAAATTTAAAGTTTCACTCGAAATTTGAACAAAATGACAAGTTTTTATATATGTAACTTGAAGTTGGTACAAAACTAATGTCATACATAAAAAATCTGTTACCAATTAAATTGGTACCACATACTGTAATAACCGAGAATTAGGAAATTTTAATTATTCTGACAACTAGGGGTTAATTTGGGAATCTTTTGAAAATGGGGACCAATTGTGACATTTGGGAATCTATGAATTGATTTCATGGGCTTTTGTATGATGAAAGGGTTTATAGGGGAAAGGGCCCAAGGCCCATGGTATATAATGGAATAATGACCTAAGAATTTCCATTTAGGGTAAATTCTAGTGTGTGAAAGTGTGTTTTTGGAGAGCAGGTTCATCAGCTATCGACATCATCTTCTTCAATCTCCATCAAGGTAAATCTTGATCCTCTTGCTTTAAAGTTAATAGGATTGATTTATGATTGCTTTAGAATGTTAATCTAGAGGACTTAGACTGTTTTGGTGAAGTTTTTGGGTACCATTCTCGATCTCCTCGAACTGGAAAACCCTGATCCGACATTTCCCGACTCGGCCTTTGGGCCTGTTATCCGAATCGGACTTTGAGACTTTTTTCGCATAGGACTTTGGTAAAGTCCGAATAGGATTTTGGTAAAAGTCCGTATAGGACTTTGGTAAAGTCCGAATAGGATTTTGGTAAAAGTCCGTATAGGACTTTGGTTAAAGTCCGTATAGGACTTTGGTAAAGTCCGAATAGGACTTTGGTAAAGTCCGAATAGGATTTTGGTAAAATTCCGTATAGGACTTTGGTTTTGGTAAAAGTCCGTATAGGACTTTGGTTAAAGTCCGTATAGGACTTTGGTAAAGTCCGAATAGGATTTTGGTAAAAGTCCGTATAGGACTTTGGTAAAGTCCGAATAGGATTTTGGTAAAAGTCCGTATAGGACTTTGGTTTTGGTAAAAGTCCGTATAGGACTTTGGTAAAGTCCGAATAGGATTTTGGTAAAAGTCCGTATAGGACTTTGGTTTTGGTAAAAGTCCGTATAGGACTTTGGTAAAGTCCGAATAGGATTTTGGTAAAAGTCCGTATAGGACTTTGGTTTTGGTAAAAGTCCGTATAGGACTTTGGTAAAGTCCGAATAGGATTTTGGTAAAAGTCCGTATAGGACTTTGGTTTTGGTAAAAGTCCGTATAGGACTTTGGTAAAGTCCGAATAGGATTTTGGTAAAAGTCCGTATAGGACTTTGGTTTTGGTAAAAGTCCGTATAGGACTTTGGTTAAAGTCCGTATAGGACTTTGGTAAAGTCCGAATAGGATTTTGGTAAAATTTCATATAGGACTTTGGTTTTGGCAAAAGTCCGTATAGGACTTTGGTTTTGGTAAAAGTCCGTATAGGACTTTGGTAAAGTCCGAATAGGACTTTGGTAAAAGTCCATATAGGACTTTGGTAAAGTCCGAATAGGATTTTGGTAAAAGTCCGTATAGGACTTTGGTTTTGGTAAAAGTCCGTATAGGACTTTGGTTAACGTCCGTATAGGACTTTGGTAAAGTCCGAATAGGATTTTGGTAAAAGTCCGTATAGGACTTCGGTTAAAGTCCGTATAGGACTTTGGTAAAGTCCGAATAGGATTTTGGTAAAAGTCCGTATAGGACTTTGGTTTTGGTAAAAGTCCGTATAGGACTTTGGTTAACGTCCGTATAGGACTTTGGTAAAGTCCGAATAGGATTTTGGTAAAAGTCCGTATAGGACTTCGGTTAAAGTCCGTATAGGACTTTGGTAAAGTCCGAATAGGATTTTGGTAAAAGTCCGTATAGGACTTTGGTTTTGGTAAAAGTCCGTATAGGACTTTGGTAAAGTCCGAATATGATTTTGGTAAAAGTTCGTATAGGACTTTGGTTAAAGTTCGTATAGGACTTTGGGATAGTCCGTATAGGACTTTCCAGTGGTCCGAATCGGAGAACCATGTTGCCCGGGTTGGTTTCAGGTCGTGTTGTTTTTTTGGGTAGGACGTTTCTGCGGGACTTCTCAGTTAAGATTAAGGTTATCAGTTGAAATTCGGATCTTGATAGACCCTTTGAATATGTAGGTGCGCATAAGGCAACCTAGACTTTTAAGCAAGGACCAGTGACATGTGAGTTCCCTTGCCAAACTTTTTTAAACTAAAATGTTTATCGTTTACTGAAATGATTACTGAATTGTCTATTGACGTGATTGCTGAAAATGT
>LUCG01093422.1:0-15782 GCA_001633085.1 Carthamus tinctorius | reverse complement strand
TCCTTAGTTTGTGCATGGGGGGATTCGAACTTGGGTGGGCACTATGTACCCTCCAAGCACTAAAATGTATATCTAGTAATTGATAATGCAGTTATCTTCAAAAACTAATCAGGGATGACGTGTGTATGTATGTTGTTGTGCAACTTTGAGTCATGTATATTATGTTGTTAGAAAACATTGGATGATGATGTTGAATAAGGTTTTTATAGGGAGTAAAGGTTAAGAGATTTGTTCTTCTTGCTTTTGCAGGCATTAGTTAAAGTTGTTCATAGTTGGGCTTCAAAAAAGTTTATGAGTGGATGGTATGTTTTCCCATCTTTAGCTACTACATGTCATCTTCTTCACCAAATATTGTCATATAATTCGGTGAACATTAAGGATTGTCATAGCAGTTGAAACATATGATTATATTTGTGATCCTTTCTCACTCTTCTTAGGCTGTGTTTGCCAAACTAGCTGATAAGATAGTCATGTTTGGTAAGAAATAGATAATAAGTAGATGATAATGTAAAATGACACAGAGCTTATTGAAACACTAATTGAAAAGAACACAGAGCTTATTGAAACACTACTTGAAATAGTTTTCAAAAAAACTGGCTTATGTTATGGCATGTTCTTGTTTTTTTAAATGTATTGCTTCTTTTGACCCCTAAATATTTTATAAATTTATATTCCGACCCCATCACCAACATTCCTGGACCTGCCATCGCTACAACGGGGCGTTTTCAATAAAGTCAAAAGATAAGCTAGTTTATAGTTGCCAAATATGGACTTAATGTGCAAGATGCAAACACGCCCCATCTTGTGAAATGAAATAATAATTAACAAATATCTCTCGGTTTTTCTATTGCTATCCTTGCTTGTCACTCCTTTAAAATCATCTTGACCTCATCCTTGTGGCGTGTAAAGAAAATCAAACCATTGATCAGAAGCAATATTGTTCGGCAATACCATCATATTTATGGCAACTGAACCTGTGATAGCTATCTTAATTACTCAATTTCTTGGATTAGTATATCTAGTTTGTTACTTATCGTTAATCGTTTTGCAGTGTCATTTTATTTCCCATCGCCATCACATTTTACATAACCTGGTGGTTTATTCATTTTGTGGATGGATTCTTCTCCCCCATCTATGCTCTTCTGGGGATTAATATTTTTGGTTAGTGTTCATAAATTTTATCACTTCATGCATTCATGGATGAACAAAAATATCATGTCCCCAAACTCCATGTCCTCTCCTAGTACACCAATTATATACCGACACATCAACACTTTATTGAAGAGAGAGAACATGATGAATTAAATAAAACGTTGATGTGCTTTCAAATGATTGGCCCGACAGTATGTTTGGGGACAACAGACTTTTATTCTTCATAAACAACATGATTAGACCATCATTCATATGAGGATTCAATTTTAGAAAGTGGTACAAATAGATCACCTTTAATCTCAACGATATCATGAAAATCTTGTAACAATGTTTCAAAAATTTCGGGACTATCGATATCTTTGGGAAAGTATGAGATCTCTTTCTTCTTTTAAAAAAATATCTGTGTTTCTAGGATTTTGGCCTGCTTAGATTTGTTGTATGTTCATAATAATCTTCTGAAACCGAATTGAATGAAATCTTTTCTAAGGTTTGTTTCGTTTGTGGGATCGGATCGGATTTGGAATTCAATTGTATTCCAATTCCATGTTTTGGTTTGAAAGATTGCCTGGATTTGAAATCCCGGCCCTCCCCACCAAAAAAAAACAACCCAAATTGCATTGTATGCAATTACGTTCTTTTCTGAGACCTCATAGCTTGTTCTCAGGTTTCGGCTTCGTGACCTCCATCACTTTCATTTTTTTGGTTGGTGTGTTCATGTCCTCATGGCTCGGAACCAATCTTCTCAGTTTGGGAGAGCTTATAATAAAGAAGATGCCTCTTATGAGCTATATTTACACTGCCTCTAAACAAATCAGCATCGCTATATCTCCAGGTATTTTTCTTCCGATCCTAGGAAAACCGCGTTTGAATTTTGAGTAAACCCCTTCTATTCCTAACAAAACCATGCGAGCCCAGTATATCCCACATCGAGGTGGGGTCTGGGAGCATACATTTTACGCAAACTTGACTTCTACCCCTAACAGTGGAGCAGTTGTTTTCGTGAAGTTTTAGTTTCCCCTAATCAAACGAGCTTGGTATATCCCTCCCTAAGGTGGGGCGTGAGAAGGTATGATTTATGCAAACTTGACATCTACCTAAAAAAGTGGAACAGTTGTTTCTGTGAAAATTTAGTTTTATTTCTTAAGCAAACCATACGAGAACAGTATATCCACCAGGAGGTAGCGTTTGGGAGGGCATGACTTATGCAGACTTTCTATCCCAAAGAGTGGAGCAGTGTTTGTGATGGTTTAGTTTTTATTTCTAACCAAACCAAATGAGCTCAATATATCCCCTGAGAATGTGAGGCTATGATTTATGCAGACCTGACTTTTAGCCCCAAAGAATGGAGTAATTGTTTCTTTAGAGTTTTGGTTTTACTTCTAGATTGCTTGAATTCTCAGGTCAAAGTTCAAATGCATTCAAGGAAGTTGCCATCATAAGGCATCCGAGTGTTGGAGAATACGCTATCGGATTCATAACATCGACTCTCATCCTTCGTAAGAATGCAGGTGCGGAGGAGCTTTGTTGCGTGTACGTGCCAACTAACCACCTTTATCTCGGAGACATAGTCCTTGTCAATTCAAAAGATATTATGAGGCCTAATATATCTGTTCGAGAAGGTATAGGTAAGAGACTGAAAACTCCCACATTTTCTATTCTACTAACGCTGATGTTGGAGTGGCTTGTTGATTAGACATCGTCCATCAAACCTGTATATTCGTGTATTCTATAGGTTCTATGTATCTTTTACATGGTATCAGAGTCAGGTATAACAAGAGTAGTGACCCCACACACTCTTTCGTCATTATTTGAGGGACGTGTTAGAAAGCCATATTGGCTAGACACGAACCATTAAGATTGTGCAGAGAGAGCATCTCTAGTAGTTTCTCGGATACTAAGAAAATTAAGATTTTGGAGTTTTTATGATATTTTGCTCCAAAATTTAAGAAGAAAGAGAATGATTTTTTCACCATTCCAATAAAAATAACAAAAGAAAATTATTGGAAGAAAGAGAATGATTTTTCTTTTATTCCA
Source organism: Carthamus tinctorius (assembly GCA_001633085.1). NCBI lineage: Eukaryota > Viridiplantae > Streptophyta > Magnoliopsida > Asterales > Asteraceae > Carthamus > Carthamus tinctorius. The sequence goes on along the minus strand of LUCG01093422.1, from coordinate 12,596 downwards.
AGAGAAAAAAAAAAGTACCCAACTTACCAGAAGAAATTAATAGAAGAAAGTGAATATTTTTTATTATTCCAAGAAAAAAACCTCCATGCTTACAAGAAAAGGTTTAAATGGAGTAAAGAAGAGAATATTTTTTGTCTTATCGTGTATTTTAATGATTTAATTAATACTAAAAAATTTAAATTGAGAAACCGTTAAGAGTCGAATATAATATTTTTTTCTTATGTAGGTTTTAACTTTTGTTTCTTTATCTTGGAGAAGTTACAGAGAAAGTGTGGGGATACTACCTCGGAATCTATATAAAGGCTCTTTTAGAAAGAAAGAAAAAAATCCATTAAGTTCCTAACATTCTCACAGTTGACATCATATTGATGAAGAAAGCATTGATTTAACAACAATTTTGCAGAGATTGTGATCTCAGGGGGGATGTCGATACCGAAGATATTAACTACGTTGAATTCACAAAACCTTCTTTCACCAAGATCAGAGAAGTACGTTGTCCCACCGGTATGATATCAATGTACATTCTTCTTTGATTCCCGCCAACAAATATACACAATGCTTAGCTTTTTGTGCTTTAATTAGATTCATACGTTCTTTTTTTCTTCTAAACACTAGATTCTTGGGATCCTTTGGAGAGTTTCGCTTTTATTGTAACTTGTAATTATTATTTGTTTTCATTTTTCATTTATTTCTATTGCATTGCTATTTTACGATTAAAAAGCAACTGTCTGTTGTACATCTCGTATAAATCGCTTATTATACTTTGTTATAAATACTAACATATCCTCTTTCATGAATTTGGTTCTTGGTTTTGCCTACTTCAAAAGAAACTATATTTGTAGTTTAAACAACATAACTTGAACTTGAATACAATTAGATGTATTAGCAAGCAAAGAGTTGTAACTCATACAATGAGGTGAAACTTTACACAAAATGTTCTATTTTGTTAGTGGTATGGTCCTATGATTTCTTATATATTGTAAAGGTTTGACTTCTTTCTCACGTTATTGTCTGATTTAGTTTCATGTCAATTTTTGGGTTATTTCATTTAAAGATTAGTCCTTTCATGTGAAATTCTATTGCTCATGTAAATGGTCAATCTTTTTCATGAGTAAGTTCAGTTGTGAATGTGAAAGGTTAAAAAAATATTTAAAAGTTTAATGTTTTTTTTAAAGATTTGACAAGATGAAAAAGAAACAAAAGAACTCATCCAAACACTTTAAACGGCAGATGATAACCCCCAATCTTTTTTTCTTTTTCTTTTTTTGACGGCAAATAACTCACACACACGTTCCGACGGTATCCGCCGGATCCAAACAGGCACCGACTAATCCCCCGCGCCCATGAAACGACTCTATGGACCGGCCCATGAACTCGCCCCTAAACCGGCCCAAGAGCTAGGTACCACAAGAAATCATTCCCTACATGGTTCGAACCATGGCCAACTAAGGATACCATCCCCTAAAGGCACAAGGGTGTTACCTCCACCCGCTAGGGTAGACCATCTTTTGTCATTCATAGTGTTTTTGTTGTGAATATTCAGCTTTATTTTTACCTTCATAGTGTTTTGCTATGAAATTTCAAGTGTAAAAATATGATATTATAGCACATGTTAGTCTCACGTATGTATTCAATTAGTCCCACATCCAATTAGGACCGGTTACAGGCCAAGTTAACATCCAATTTTGTTCAACTAAAACACATACAGAATCACGGGTCAAATACAATCGGATCTTCAATTATAACCAACATCCAAAGTTGTACAATAGCCAAAAAGAACCACAACACCTCTTGCCCCCATCATCTTTGATAAAAAGACGACACACATTACTAAAAGGAAGATGCATGTAGGGGAAATAAACTTCCCCAATAGAGCTGGAAAAGTGTTTACATTCAGCAACAAAAAAGGATTCCAATTCATGGATCACCAAAAAAGAGGTGCATTGCATCAGTTGTTAACGGTTGACAGCATTCCTCCGGTGGCAGTCGGCACCACCACCTCCCACCCTGGTCCCTTAAGGGGAAGGGTAGTGGCCAAAAACTCAGGCTTACCGTCTTCTGCTTTTGCGGGGCCAGCGGCAATGAGATCGCTACGATCCAACACCCTCTCGAGATCCTCCTCGCTGATGTCCGTTTGGATCTTTTTGTCTTCGGCGTCTTCTTCATCTCGAAGCATAGCCAGCATTTCCTCTTCCTAAAAACAACAAACAAAAGCCTCTTCAACATCCAATTTAGCAAGTGAGAAAGAGCCACCAAAAGGTCAACGGTATTTGGCTTAGTGGTGATCCTAACGTCTAAGGGTTCTAATCTCACCAACGGTGACAAGTGTGTGAGTTTCGACATATATACTTCAAAAGAGAGAAAGAGTCAATAGCAGTAACTGCCCTAGCCGTAAAGAGGTGAGAATCCTAAAAGTAAGGTCCCATGATCGAATCATGGCACTAAGGGTGTGCAAAAAGTCACCCAATTGAATTTAAACCGGCTGTCCATAATCGGATATCCAATTGGATTGGATCAGATCCAAAATTTCAACATCCAAATTGGATCTGTCAGCTCTTGGATGGTAGCCCAGCATCCAATAAAACCAAACCTATCCAAGCCATCCAATTAATAACCAAACATATAACTAACATTTTACAATATCGTTTTTTAGTTGATATATCATATATGCATTGTTTTTTATCAACATAAGAAAATATGTGAATAACTGGTTGAAAATTGGGTCAAACTACTGGATGACTCCAGTCGGATCCAACGGATAACCATTAGTAATATCCAATGGATGGAACCAATCTGATCCAATCAACCATTGGATTGGATTAAGTTGGACAAGACTAGATGACAAAATCCTTGGATCAGTCAGATCCACCTAAATCCATTGGATTTCAACTGATGAACACCAATACATGGCATCATCCTATGATGGTTGTGGCCTATGGGACCAGTGCAGTAGGGGCGCTCCAGAGGGTTTACAACACCATGCTGATGCAGCTGAATTGGGAGAACCTAATCCCAACCAATCTAGTATATCTCACTTGAAAGTAAGGTCAAACATGAGATGTGCGCAAGCCAGACCTCTACCACAAAGGATATATTGCTATTTCCATGAAGACCCACAGCTTGTGCAAAAGTGTGAACGAGAAGAAATAAAAACTAAAAAATTCTTAATGGGTAAATGCTTACCGGCAAGAAATTCACCTTCATTTACCTTGTTGTGTAACATTCTTGGACATGAAAATGGATTGTTGGTAAGCATCTTAAACCCGGTAAGTGCTAACTGCTAAGTGCTTACCGGGTAAGAGCCGTTTCCGACACTTACCTGGTAAGACTCTAGATGCTTGCCTTGTCTCTTACCAAGTAAGCTTTTCGGTCCTTTCCACACTTAATCAATAAGATAAATGATATTGATAAGCGTTTACGGGGTAAGCGCTTAGCATACGACCCCTAAGTAAATAGTAAGCAACAAAAAGGAAGAAAATAGGCACATCAAAACATAGAGAGAAAAAAGAAAGAACGAAAGAGCCCATCTGGGGTAACTTTTTCAACTACCTTCCTTTGCTTTTTGCTCCAAACAAACCATCATTGATGATTTGATGGTAAAATGGAGAAAAAAGACACATACCCAGCAAGAACGAATGATTTTTGAGTGCACTGGTCTTTTATAAAAAGTAGCATAACCATGCGTTACAAGAAATATGGTTTGCTTCCAACAAAAAGAAACACTAAATCCACTTTGGATTTCTTGGCTTCCATTCGTTTTAATAAAACCGTGATACCTAACATATTTGGCCAACAGGCATGTCCCCCCAAAAAAACTGACATGGAACATGAAAAGTGTTTTCAAGTTGCATTAAATCAGCATTAAAAAGAATGGAGAGAACAATGACAGTTGGACCTAAAAGGCTATAGATACTTCTAAATGCGAAATTCTGGAGCTTAATAAGAGAACAATGTGTTTAATTTAATCGCTATGATACGATATATAAAAACCTCAATAGCTTCTGTATTGTTGCCCTTCGTCCTTTCTTGTTGAAACTGGCCTTTACCAATCACCACATANAGCAAGAATGAATGATTTTTTAGTGCACTGGTCTTTTACAAAAAGTAGCATAACCGTGTGTTACAAGAAATATGGTTTGCTTCCAACAAAAAGAAACACTAAATCCACTTCGGATTTCTTGGCTTCCATTCGTTTTAATAAAACGGTGATACCTGACATCTTTGGCCAACAGGCATGTCCCCCCAAAAAAACTGACATGGAACATGAGAAGTGTTTTCAAGTTGCATAAAATCAGCATTAAAAAGAATGAAGAGAACAATGACAGTTGGACCTAAAAGGCTATAGAGTATAGATACTTCTAAATGCGAAATTCTGGAGCTTAATAAGAGAGCAATGTGTTTAATTTAATCGCTATGATACGATATATACGAACCTCAATAGCTTCTGTATTGTAGCCCTTTGTCCTTTCTTGTTGAAACTGACCTTTACCAATCACCACATATTCAAGCTTCAACTTACTAAAAGCCCTTTTAAGAATTCGCCCCTGAAAGAATTCCACATTCAATAATCACCAATCTGAACGGCTTACAAAACAAAGGGTATTATCAACATAATACCTCAACAGACTGGGCAGTTGCAAGCCTGTACACATGAACAGGTTTTGTCTGCCCAATTCTATGACATCTGTCCATTGCCTGCAAATCCATTTGAGGGTTCTGAAGTGCAAATGCATTCGAATCATTAGTACTTAGATATGTTGCAAAAACAAAAAAAAATGCTATAAAAGTAAGAAACATTAATTTTGAAAGTTTCTTATATACCCAATCACTGTCGTATAAAATGCAGGTATCAGCTGAAGTAAGATTGATCCCTAACCCACCAGCCCTTGTGCTCAAAAGGAATATTCTGTAGCTACTGTTCAAATCATTGAACTCCTGAATCTGTTGTAAATTGGCAACACACAATAAGTCATGTAAACATTATCATACTGGAAACAAAGTATATGACATTCAGATGCTCATTTGTCCCAAGTACTTAAGACCACCGCTAAAGCCACTGCCCCTTCGACACCACTAGGGTTGTGGCCCCCTTGACCCCCGCCACATGGCGCCATCTAGCGATCTTGGGTTCTAGTTAGATTACACGAGTGTGCACTCCAAGCCTCCTATCCCGAGATATAGCTTAACTAACAACCCCACATTCTCTTGTAAATCCTATTACATAAAATTGAACCAATAGCTTCACTAAAATCACCAACAACTATTTAAACATTGCTCATCAAAGCTAACATCTGTCATGGTGATACTATGGACCAACTTCAAGAGAGGAGGCACCCTATCTTCTTAACTGTTGACATCTATACTATGTATAGTTATGATTATTTCCTAGTCCTTGTGAACATAGAAAGCCTGAAATATATATATTCTTAAACAAAAGTCAACACTCATCATGGGCTTTAGCTCTATGCCAACTACTTGCAAATTTACCTGCCATTGTGCCAAAAAAAAATACATTTAAAACTCAAGGAGATGCCTGAAACTTGATTACTTGAATGCTACTTTGGACCAGATAGTGTATTCAAAACTGGATGTTTTGTGTTCTAATATTTGCAACCAACATAATATTGCAGTAAGAAGATCATAATTATTCAAATAATCTCACAAAAATAAAGTGGATAATGGGATTAGATTAACTAGATGAAATCTCGTATATCAACACTAATGAAGAGATTTTACCACTCAAACCCTGTGTTGTTTTGCTTCAAATTATAGACTACCCTCCAATGCTCGACCAACGATTATATCTATAACTACAGAATTTGTCTAAGACTATTTGAAAATGAAAAAAGAGGCCTAAGAATAGATGTACTAAAAAGTAAAAACTAGATAAATCTTCAAAACTGGATGTTGTGTTCAAACTTGTGTTACCTTAGCGATCTTTCTTTTTCCTTTTAATTAGGGTTGATTATTTTTTTCTGGAAAAATCTGTTTCTAACTTGTGTTACCTTATGAAACCTTAATCTACAAATAACACAGCTTACTAATTTTCAGCTCAAGATAAATTCATTAAGATCGCAATCATTATAGAATAGGCTACTGAATCCAACAGATTGTATATGTAAATAAATAAACTACTTAAGGAAGTGTTGTGAGCTATCATAACCATACTTACTTGTCTTCTTCTCTCTTCCAATTTCACACTGCCATCAATTCTGCATACTTCCATACCCTTCTCACTAAAATAGTAGTGCATTATATCCAAGATCTTAGTCCACTGGGAAAAGATAAGAACCTGTTTGCCAAAATATAAGCGAGTACAATGAGCAAGAAGACACCCATACAGTACAAAAGGCAATGCAAATAATGATGAGCAATATTTTTGTGTCAAGAATCTACAAATTCAACACCAACTTTGCACTTGTCTGACACATGATGCTTAAGTAGTTGAAATTTTGTAAGATCAGTATAGATAATAAGAGAAAAGGGTATTCCCATCCAATGATTATATGAATACAAATAATAGAAATACCAAAGCATGAAAACGGTAGTTGTTAGACTCTTTCACTATGACCCTAAATATTGGCCACTAACTACTGTCTTCATTTTTATGGTCGTTGTACTCCAAATCCTAATCAGACTTTTGTCCACCAAACCAATTTTCAAGCTAAAAATTAAATGCTGTGACCGTTTTATGTTACTGAAACCTGATCACAATATTAAAACCATGTTTTGCGTTGATCAACATTTGAACTTTCACCCAACAATGGGTGAAGTACGCAAAATATGATGAGAAACAATACAACGGGAATATGAAGAAAGTTTGCAGTACAGTAGCCAAATAATATCTTGGTTTATATTGAAGGGGCCAGACAAAAAATGTTTCCAAGAAAGCATGTAAATATGCATATTGTTCACACGCTATAAGACTCCCACCGACATCAAAATCTGAAAATTTTACGTTGATGTATCAACACCTACAGTTTAACTTTAGCAACGGGGTTGGTAACATTTGGTAGTAAAAAAAATGTAATTTATACAAGGCATACTTTGTGCTTGCGAGCTAACAACTTTTGCAGCAATCTATCCAGCAACTGAAACTTTCCACACTGTCCAACTATCTGCTCTATAGGTGGATAAAAACCTGCCCAAAAAACAAACACAATTCCTGAACTGAAATTGCCAAGTACCTAAAAGTATATAAGTATAACGGATGGAAAACGGCATACAGGAACCCTCGAAAGCTGCCTCTAACAGATCAGGATGATTGCAATTCTTCCGAAGCTGAAGAAATAAATTGTTAAGCTTCGCTTTCGTACCACGGCCTGCATATTTACAAAGAAATCATTAAGCACTAGAAGCTAATTTTATCCATGGGAACCATATTATAGACTCCAATCCTGATTTCAGTATAAGATAAGTCTTCTGCACAGATACACATTCTATCAGATTAACATAAATGCCAAAACCCAAAAGCTACTCATTATCATCAATGGTGTACCACAATGACCCAGTAGCATTTTCCCTCATTTTTCCGTCTCTCAACTCTCAAGCAATTAATCCTATAAAACAGGGTTTTATTTATTCTATATCCCTTGCAATATTTCCCAACTTCTATTTCTAAATTGTTGCACTTTATCATTATGAAAACAAGATGTGCATTACCAGTGTCCACTTTCTCCTGCAAATACTCTTCCAGTGTCCTATTGACTAAATGATCCTGGAAGTTCTTTTGATGCTCAGTAAGGGTAGCATATAAAATAATCTCTTTTTTGCGAGGAAGCATATACTCAACGTCCTCCTTCATTCTTCTGAGGAGGAAAGGCCGCAGGATAGCATGCAGTTTTGCCACTACCTGCAATTTTATATCCACCATTGAGATATAAATGGAAAGATCACAAAGGATGGATGAATGTGGCATCTATATTTACACATACATTTGACTTTCTCCTCTCTTCTGTTTCCCCATTGCTGCATTTTCCAGAGAGATCAAACCTAAAAATAAATTAAAGCATAAGTACAATTTTACAAACAAAGATAACAAACAAAACCCACATCGGTATGTAATTCTACATATTTCAAATGGGGTGAGTTTTTTATCCCATTAGTATATAGATAGCATTATTATGTGCAAGACAAAAATAATGAGGAGCAGTCGGTTATACATTATTAGTTGGTAACCCACAAATTCCTCCATCCCACCATACTTACAAGTTTAACCCTACACAGAAATTAGTAGAAGTAGGTCATGACCAAATTTCCAAAATAACCTTTTCGATCTCATCTACATTCAAACCAAATAAAATCATGTGCTTCAAATAATCATCATTACATTCACGAATATTACAATGAGAAAAATATGTAATTAACTTGAATGTTTCAAAGGAAATGGTGCAATTCTTGTTGGACAAATGGAGTTTATAAAACAATAAATAATGCATAAATGTTAATAGCTTAGAGATGCATATACCATGATTCAAATTCCTCGTGGGATGAGAATATATCTGGCAAGATGAAGTTCAGCAACGACCACAATTCTGCCAGATTGTTCTGCAGAGGCGTCCCAGTTAATAATAGCTTGTTTTCAACACGCAACCATTTCAACTCTTTCAACAATTTGCATTGTGAATTTTTCAATCTGTGACCCTACAAGTAAAGAAAATTGAAGTGATTTTCTAATGAAAGCATGGGTGTGCAAAGAGAATGTTTCTGCATGTCTCTCATTAGTAAACAGTAAGAGCACGGTTATTGACGCCATGTAGTTATAAGCACCTCATCAACCACGAGATATTTCCAGTTGTAATGTCTCAGGTGTTTTTTAGCATCAAATAAAGCAACTTCATATGAAGTAATTACAATAGGAAACTTTGTGCCTATTGACTTTGGCATGTGTTTTTTCCTTATTTCTTCCCTTTCTTTTGGATTCCCATGGTAGATAACCGCATTGATAGAGGGCACAAACCTTCACAAACGAGAAAAGATAAGATCAGCAGAAAACTAACAAAACCTGACGTCATGATTCAATATAAAAGCTACACCTTGATATCTCATTCACCCAGTTTGAGAGAGTAGACAGAGGAGCAATGACCAAGTAAGGACCATCTAAGCCCTTCCCTTTCAAGTGTGCAAGAAAACCAATAGTTTGGATCGTCTTGCCAAGCCCCATTTGGTCTGCAAGAATCCCGTTAAGACCATTTTGCCACAGAGATATTAACCATTTTACCCCTTTAATTTGATAAGGTTTCAACTTTCCACCAGTCAATAAGGGAACAAGCTCGGCCTGCTCTTTTTCAGATCTCTCTTCTTTACTGAGATTAAGATCTTCAGAGGGAGTGCCTTCATGAGATCTTGTAAGCATGGCAGCAACAGCTCTCTTGACCTTCCTCTGAAAAGATGTTGCAACACCAACACATTCTTAGTAAAGAACTAGGCGATTCACAATGTAAAAACAATGAATGATAACAGCCACGAAATGCATTAAGGCAACATAAAAACAGCTAGTCATGACAGCCTTTGTGAAAATATCGAAAAAAGACACATGCTATCACTGTAAAAGGCTCGCTGCAACAGCCATCATGGCGCATTGTGACTTAAAGCTTATGCCTCACGCCACTTTAAGCCTAGCGCACGCCATGGTCTAATGTGAGGTTTTTGTAACACGGTATTTGATTTAACTTATCTTTTTAATGTCATATTTGTTAGTTTTGAATTTATATAACTTGGTTTAAGTTTTTTATTACCATTGATTCATTGAGTAATAGTAGGAAAACATATGTTCATGTACATATGTATCATATACAGATTTGCCGCCATAAGTCATGCTTTGAAAAATGCCACGACCTCGTTGTGGCTTCCAAGGCTTGAGGCTTGGCCTTGCCACCATGCCACGCTATTTAGAACCTGATGCTATATGCTCAAACCAGACAATCAATGATAGACTCTTTTACAAAATAAATGCTACTCAAAGCAGATACACTAGTGCTTCCCTGTATTTCACGCCAAGTTTTTATTCCATAAAAAGATCTCTCCCAAATACATTTTGGGATAAGTAAACAGACAACAATAGCTGTTCAAAGAAAGCATCATGAAATGAACCATAAAATCACACTGTTGTGTTTGGATTGCTTCCAAAATAGATAATACAGTGCCAGCTGCCAAAAATTAGTGTCCCAATTTAGTCAAACTCACACCATAAGCCAAACTCAGGTCAATTAAGATCAAACACAACTTCACAAGTACAATGTACAAGTCAAAAAGGTCTTTCACTCTTTCTCAATGCAGTTTCTTCTTAAAGTGAATACCAAGCATAATGATCATTTATCATATAGCTAATGCTCAAAGTTAAGAGCTTGATTGCACTACACCGTTATTGTGCCTTGACAATTTTCTCAATTAGTTCAACATATCTGAGACATACACAACATAACATATGTGATGCAATTCCACACCAGAAATTGCAATGAAATATAAAAAAATTAGAGCTAAAACTGCTTGATTTTATTGAGGCTGAAACCACCTTAAATAGTTAAATAGACTACAAGAAAAGGCATAGTTGTCGACTAAACCCAGCTTGCCTTAAATGAAGTCTATCTAATATAAGTCTTTTATAGGGTTTCGTCAGAATGTCTGCCCATGCTCCATATGAATATAAATCAGTTGGATTAAAGAAAAGAAGCAATCAAAGTACCCAAGATCTGATTCCTTACAATCAAACAAAATATACCTATAAGAGAGACCTCCTATGAATGTGAGGCAACAAGGTTGTATGATATAACCAAATCAATGTTATTCGGAAATAACTTCCGCAACTCATCATACAAATTACTTAAATGTGTAGGCCATTGTCAAGCTATTGTCCTCTTGTTTACATGGACGGTATGCTTATGAAACAGAATAAGCATGACTCTGATTACTTTGTGGAATAGAACTTTTGCAATGCCCACCCAGACGTAGCGCCTTTTCTCATTATCATCTACCGCCCAGATTCTCCAAACGCTCTTTCAAGAAAACACAATCCATAGCTGTAGACATCATATCAAGTTCCATGGCAATTAACACAAAGGAAAAAGATTAAAGAATTATCACACTTAAAAGATTATGCTCCACCACTGGACGACCAACAAATCCAATCAGCAGCATTTAATCTAATTGAAATTTTCAGAATTGCATAAGGTACGACTATTGATAAAAATGGGTTACTAGTGCTCGCGACGAGGGTGTAAGGTGGGTGGGTAATTCACATCAGTAATGGTGCGTGTGAAGGTGGCTCAGGCTTGTTCCTTTTCTCAGTTTTCTTTTTATTGGGTGATGGATGGTAGCTTAGAAATTGAGCTCTACTACCATGAAAATGTTGAGCTAAAACTGGTTGATTTTGACGGTCAAAACCAAACCTTAAAAAAAGCTAGAAGACAGTTCAGGCTACATGATAACTAGATAAACACTTGGAAAGTCAGAACTTGATATGATTTCCTAACAAAAAAAATGCATGTGTCAAGAATCACAAAAAACATTTCAAGTTAAATAAAAAATCAAGAAACATTTCAAGCTAAACAAGACATCAGGCTAACATGTGCACTTTTTGTATAGCCATACCATGTAAACAAGCAAATTTGCAAAAGGAACTGAAAACTTCCATATTACTAAAAGAAAATAACATGATAAACTTACAGTGTTGTAATTTGATGTAGATTTTCTTTTCGAACCACGGCCTTTTTTCTTCTCCTCCTTAGCTTCACCGACATTTTCTTCCGACCCATTCTATAACAGTGATTCACAATGTCAACAACTAAATTACGAGAAAGTGAAGCTAAGGTGAAAGAACAAAAGATAACATTAGAGGATTACATTAGTGATGTCATCCATTTTCTCCAATAGGAACTCAGAGTAAAGCTGGGTCTGTGTAAGAAGCTCATCAAGTTTAGTAAATTGTATTTCATTCAAAGTGGGTGTTTCCTTCTGTAGGCTTTCTTCATCTACAATTCTTTGCTGTTCAAGTTTCTGTTCCTCCTCTGCCATTGCAGTTGAGATGAGAGAAGCATCTCCATTTTTTGCTTCATAAATCACTTTCTCTTCCAACTCCTCCATGCCATTCTTTTCCTTGCAAACATCCTTCCAAATAAGTTACAATGAAAATTATAGCAGAATTCTAACATATAATGACTAATATAACAATAACATGACAAACCCTGATCCTATTGCTAAGGTTCCATCAATGATTTTTTAAAAATGGACGAGAAACTAGTGAAAGTGATAAGAAAAACACAAGTTTACCTCATCTTCAAGGACCGAAGTAGGAGAATCTGCTACTGGTTCTTCCTTGACTTCATTTTCAGGCAACATTTCTGTCAAAACCCTAAAAAACACAAACCCTTCAAACGAACAAAATTTTCAAATTAGAGAACGGAATCACAAGCTGAAACAAATATTAGTGAAAGAAACATACTTAGATTCTGCAAACAGCGGAAGAGAAAACGACGATGATGATTTGGAGACGGGAACTGCAAAAGGGGTTTTGATGTGTTCGTCTGAGAAGATTGGCGGGAAAGAGAGTTTATTATTTTGGCCCCTCGACTTGTGTCATGACTACATTTATGTCCCCG
>LUCG01093325.1:0-10564 GCA_001633085.1 Carthamus tinctorius | reverse complement strand
AGCAACTTAGAAAGAAAAAACCCAATTTTTTCTATTTTAGCAATGCTGTTGGAGATGCTCTAAGAAATAGTTACAACAAAGACAATCATTATTGTGAGATCAAAGTTATCATATGCTACAAGAATAGGAGTACTGGTCAAAATAGATAAAAGACTAGGAAAATTTGGAACTAAAACGTATTAATTAGAATAGGGTCAGTTTAGGGGCGAGTTCATAAGCCGGTCTATAAAGACCGGCTCATGAACTCGGAGGATTAGTCGGTGCCTGTTTGGATTCGGATACCACCGAAACGTGTATGTGAGTTATCTGCCATTAAAAAAATGTATTAAATAGAAACCAATAATATATTTTAGTAAAAATAATTGTTGATGTGAAATTAAGAATTAGAAATGGAAATCCAGTCCTAATTAAGTAACGTAAAATAGAGGGAATTAATATATAGTGATTACTTAAAAAAGAAATAAAAGTGGAAAAATTGGGATGAGTGAGAATTTAGCGTAACGAACCATGAAAGGGAATTAGGCGAGGAAGTGTGTTAACGTATTTTATCTCCAATTTTTATTTTATTTTTAATCCTTTTTTATTTTATTAACACTAATAAATTTAACTATTATATAAAAAAAAATTCATGCAAAGCATTATCATTTTTATATGTTTAAAAAATTAATGAACACGTTTTACTTTTGGTTTTGGGTACTCCACTCCAACTTATTTTGCGTATGGGGAGTATTAATCGCCCTTTTGTCAAACTTTTACAAAACCATCTTTTATTGAGTTTCATTTATTTTATTGGATGAAAATATTTATGAATTCCTATTGCATAAACCACTCTTACCTGGTAAGAGATGATGACATTTACTGACACTCATGTCGTGTCATTTTGTTAACCAAAAATCTTACTTGGTTTGAGAGAGTGATGATTCTTGCTCGGGTAACAAACACTATTTTGATTGAGGATCTTGGTTTGTAAAATTCAAAGGAATACGACAAAATAAGAATGAAATTTTTTAGTGACGTTTGGTTTCCGAAATAAACTTGATGGAATTCTTTGAATTCCATTATTTAAAGAATTCATCAATCCTTGGTTTAAGTTAATTAAATTCATATCAACCAAACGTGTAATGAAACTTCATTCATATTCCTTCAAACTCAAATTTCTTCAATGTATTTCAATTTTATCAAATGAAATTTTGCAAACCAAATTCCCCTTATATCCCTCGTCTGATAATGCCTTTTACTTGGTAAGTTTTACACAGTGTGTATTGATAAACAACTTTTTCGACTTGAAATTGGTTGTTTGAAACATGTCTTACAACGTGTGAACTCTAGCTAGGTTGTAACAAACATATACATGCTATGTGTTTCAAAAACAACTTTTCTATTTTTTGAGTTGTATAAATAGATTGTTTAGACTCTATTTTTGAACAGGATATAATAAATATACAATAACCGAATTAAAAAATTGTAGTGTAGACTTTCACTAAATCTAAAAAGACAATTTTTTATGTCAATTATATATCACTGATTGAAAAACGGCATTTGACATTTTCTTAATGCTGATTAAATATTTTTTGTAATTATTATGTTTCGTATAAATTTAGACGACGTGACAAGACCAACATGATCACTAAATTAAAATTTTACAAATTCTTATTTAATAAGAAACATTACAACTTCTTTTTAATTGACACCTAACCGACTCACAATCGTCTGCTAATTCTGTACTGTAGAGGGAATAAGACTCACTCAGCAGTTGTAACTATAAGGTGTCACGGATTCGAACCCAAAACCATTCAATTTTAGATATCCATTACCAATTGAGCTACGCAGTTTTAGCATAACGAAACATTTTATTTGATAAAATTGCGATTGAAGCTTACCACTTTTTCTATTATCAACCTTTTCTGATACAAATTTCCATACCTTTATAATTGTTACACGATTTTACACATTGATCATTAGTTTAAAATTTTTATATTACCGTTAAGTTTATATTTCTAGGTTTATTCATTCATGGGTCAAAGTCAACCAATATCTAGGTTAATTTATTCATGTGTATGTTAATAAAAGAGGTAGGGTAGTTGTTGGGTTTACGGTTACTTACATTCCAAGTTAAAAATACAATATTTTCACTACAAGAATTTGAATACCGCAATAAGTGTGAACGAGGTTTTTTTATCCTGTATTGTAGCGAGATGAGAGGTTATAAAAATATAACGATATAAATCAATAAAGGAGGATTGACGCGATTCATGGGAGGGTGAAGATTATTAAAGGGTGGGACCACGGTCAAAGCCACATTTGTTGACCGGATGAGTGGTTGAGATTCGTCCTCACGTTCACAATGAAAAAGTGGTTCACATTTGAACTTTCCTCTCTATATATATAGACAAAGGTTCAAAGGAGAAGTGCTAAAAAAATGAGAAGTAGAGAAGTGATCTCCACCACTCATCCGGTCAATAAAGACGGTTTTGACCGGTTACGGTGGACGCAATCACGGAGGATTGACGCGATTAATGGGAGGGTAGAGGTTATTAATGGGGGGACCACGGTCAAAACCGCCTTTATTGACCGGATGAGTGGTTAAGATCACTTCTCCACTTCTCATTTTTTTATCATTTCTCATTTGAACCTAATACTATATATATATATATATATATATATATATTTAGGTTCAGATGTGAACTCAAATTTGGTTGTAAAGGTAAGGACCAATAAAATCGCAACACGTGGCAATATTCACTTTGAATATCATTCATTATTCATAGTGAATATTATCACATGTTGCGATTTTATTGGTCGTCACATTCATAATAAAAAACAAATTTTCATTTTCATTTCCTCTCATTCTATATATATAACATGTAAATATGTAGAGAAAATAGATTCCAATTAGTGAATGGGAGCTAAGGTCGCTCTTTCTTTGATGGGGCCCTTTGAAGAAATTGAAGTTTATTCATTTTCTAAATGTTTTAAATATACACTTAATTCATGTTCTAGTCCAAACAGAAAGCTCCTCCCATCTAACTTTAATTTTTAATTAATCCCAGATTAACAAGCCACTGGTTGTAATTGTTTTTCTAGTTATTACTTTTCAAACTTGCCATGATTAAATTAATATAGAACCTCTAATTCAACCAATAAGCAAGTAATTTATATTAATGAGCAAAATGCAATTTTTTTGACCTTTTTAGGGTTTAGAATTGCACTTTCAATAATAGGTATTTTAGCTTGTATTTTTGTTATCGGTTTTAAATGTACTTTATTTCATGGTGAGGGATAATCATTTACAACCACATGAAATATTACAACCGTGCAATCTCATTTCAAACCATTCATTTTAACACATCCATTACATTCCAATCGGTTATCTTAATGCATATAATGGTTTATGTGATGTATGAAAGTGATGTATCGTGTGAAAGTGATAATCCAACTTGATTTCATCGAATTTTTGCAGCAGATGTCAATGCATATAATGGTTTATGTGATGTATCGTATGAAAGTGATAATCCATGCACATATTTATGCATTCCATTTAAGTGTATGTATAATGAAAATACTTTGTATTACACGTAAAGATTATTGCATTAAATCGAATATCATTGATGAATCAAGTAATCAATCATAATGAATAGATCAAAATGAATGACTTTGAATAAGGTTGCACGGTTGTAATTGGATTAAATTCATCTTTAAAGAAATTGGATGAATTGAGTTGTTTGTATTGTTTTTGTTGAGGCAAGAGAAGAGTCTCTTGTCATCTAAATTAAAGGGATAAAAGGTCTATTAAGATTTTACTTTTAAGTATATTTTATATGCAATGCCTTCAATTTTTACCTGTGTTTTTATTTTAGGATTGTGTAATCTTTTGGCTATTTAGTTTTTAACAATAACACTAACTTTAAGGCTATGACGTTAAAGCAATCCACATTATTCTTAAAAACATATCTTATAATAATGATAATGACAATGACCACAATATGTTTCTTTTAATTTTGAATTTAATTGATAGCTTATTCGGATCTTTTTATCCAAACACTGTCGGTAAATATGAAAACGACGTATTTTTCGTTATTTTTTAGTTCTATTAAAATAAAGTATTTTATTGACATCAACAAACTATAAATAATCGAAGATAATGAGTGTTTTCATCTTTCTAAAAAGTTGCATCCATATTTTACATACAATAACATATTGATATTGGTGTCATATATATGAATACAAAACACATGCATTTGTCACAGTCCTCTTTTATTGCCAATGAAACGAAACTTGATCTACCACGCAAAGGTAACTAGCTAGAAAACGACATATAAAATATGCAACTACAACAAAAGATACATGTGTACTAGATATTTGTATTTACCGGCATCGAGTTCTGATGAGAATAAGAGTTATTGTGAGAATTTTGATAAAGATTGCCACCTGAGTTGATTTTTTGATCAAACCGCTAAAAAAATCACGACAATTAGTTACCTTTAATTGATTGCTGAAAATTACTGAACCCCCATCAATCTTAAGCTTAACTTTTAGGAACTTATGTATACATTCGACCACTTTCAATTGCATGAATATTTCAAGGTTTCAATTATGGTGATAAAAATTGGCCAATGAAAGTAAAATGGAAATAGATGAAGTTTTATTCCTACGTTCTCACCATAACTTCTATTCTTTTACATACATGATCTTTTGTGTATGTATATATGCATGCATGCATAGAACAATTATGGGTAACCACGAGACTTGTGGCGTACCGGTTAAGACTTATGGGGGATGTGGCTAGTAATCCATCTACTCAGGATTTGAATCTAAGCATTAACAAACTTGAGGCCGCTGGAAATTTTCTCGAGGGAGCATGTCTAGCGAGCAAGTATTGTCGGGATTAGTCTAGATCACGGTCTAAGATAACCATTAAAAAAAACAATGATGGGCCAAATTTTAATATAAAAAGTAAGTCAGGAGGTGGTGTTGCAAGTTGTTAGAAGATGGAGGGCCATTCAGTTATATAGTGGTTGACTTTTGATATATAAAATGTGAGAATAAAAATGACATCGGATTATGCATTGACTTAAATAAAATTCGGGTTCTTAATCTTATCCTTCTTAAAATTTGACAACATAATTGAATAACATTAACACAACAAGTCCATTTGGTGAGCAATCTATAATATTATTATCCATAAATGAATATTTGTTTAGATAGTCATATATGATTATATTAAATTACATGTTATTAAAATTAAATTAATTAAGAAAAAGTTAAATAGTAGGAAAAAAGGAAGGCCGTCCAAAAGAGCGACATATTTGGTGTGTTGTTGCTAAAAATAAGAGTTGGTAATTTTAGGAAGCAATAGAGACATCATTATCAATTATTTTTATAAAATCATAATTTATTTTATTTTTAAAGCTTATGATAAAACCAACATCGTGATGCTTGGTCGGCATCTAACCTTAACAACATGTTACCAAATCATGGGATTCTTTTTACCTGCCCTTTTTTCTATTTTTTCTTATTTTCATGTTAAAAAAATTAATTTCCTATAGAAAATTATGCATCACTAGATAAATTCATTATACACAATGTATGTAAAATGCCAATTGCATTATCGGGTATTGTCCTTTAAGTAAAACAAACAAAGAACAAAATTAAGGACACTCGAGGGTAGGTAATTCTTGATATACCTTAATAAAAGATTTGTGGGTGAAATGAGTACCAATTTGGACCTAAATGCTATGATTCTTGGTATTGTAAACTTGTAGTATATGGATGTTTTAATTAAGGAAAATGAATTTTTTTTTAAGTTTATGTTTTACAAAATTTATGAAGTGGGTACATTTTGTTTTGTTTTGTATATGTTTATGTATATGTATAGATTGATGCAATAAAAGTGAAATAATTGGAGTTAGGTTAATTATTGTGTTGGCTATAGGAAAAAAGGGTAGACCAGATCTAAGCAACCCATTGGTGCTTTTCACCTTTTTATGTTCTATCTTATAATTGTGAAAAAACACAATCAAAACCTCAAATTGGATTTCATAACCACAATCATCTCACTCATCATTTTCTATCTTTATTATTTATTTATGATTATAGTCATTTATACAGATTATAGATCTTATACGTATTTGGGTTCGGTATGACACATGATAAGACGTTGATCCTTGAAATGCATATTTTGGTTACCTACAAAGATGTCTTTGTTGTGTTCGTTAAGGATGATGGCATTGCGAAATAGCTAGATAAAGAATGGTCGGTAGAAATGGGTCTTCAAAATTGAAAGTATCTAACTAAATAATCATTGTTAACTATTTGCAAGTGAGATTGAGAGGTTTTACTTTCTGCATCTATTTCACTGTATTTTGAAGATTCTTGACATTTCTACTTGCTTCCACTTTTTTCATATCAAGAGATTGACATTCATGTTTGCATTCCACTTGACATGACTTTAGGATTTTGTCTTCTCAGTGGAATGACTTGTTTGCTTTCTATTACAGTGGATTGTGACTTGAAACAATTTTGAAAAAAAAAAACATATTATCAACTTTTGATAAAGACACGAATGCCCTTTACAAACCTTGTTGTTCATGTTTCTGTGACTATTTCAACGTAATAATAGGGGTATAAACGAGCCAAGCCGAGCTCGACTAAGCTTGAGCTCGGCTCGTTTAACTTCATCAGGCTCGAGCTCGAGCTCAGCACATTTCGAGCCTTATGAGTCAAGCTCGATCTCGTTAAGGATTTAGCAAGCTCGGACTTCGCTCGAGGTCGACTCGTTTACATATAAATCAATAATTAATATGTTTTTTTACCTTTTTATTATTTAGTTATTTATTATTTTTAATTTTTATTATTTAATATATATATATATATATATATATATTATTAACGGAGGCTCGTTTAGGTTCGCGAGATTCATCATAAAGGCTTGAACTTGTTTATTAAACGAGCTTAAAATGAAGCTTGAGCTCGGCTCAAGATCGTTAACTCGAGCTCAAATCGAGCTTTTAACGAGTTGATCCCAAATAACTTACGAGCACCTCAGATGGCTTACACCCCCCTGCGTAATAGCATAACTGACTAAATTGCCAAGCACAATTAAATAAAATGGGTTATTGTGTAATTTTCTTAATTTATTAAGATATTGTTGTAGTGGGACGTTCATATAAAAAGGTTATATATAATATAAATGTATGTAGAAAAAGCAAATATAAAAGCATCATATGTGAATTATTAAAAAATATATTATATGAATACGTATAAATAATATATAAGGCTATGTATATCCAACCCTCCCAACTCTACTGCTACATCAGCTTTTTCTCAACCCCACAATTAATCATCTGGAACCCTCTCTGATTAGTNACACACACACAACCCTCTCATACACTCATCGGCTTCACCCAACCATAAACGGTTTCAGCAACCCGTGGATTGCTTCAACCCGTCCAAGCCGCTGCCGGTGTATCAATACCCGCCCAGGCCGGCGGGTTCGAAGCCGCTTAACCCACACGCCGTTACGCACGGCCTAAGGTTGATTCATGTATACATATTCTAATATATTTTTATTGATTTTTGCAATTATTCTCTTTACTTAATCCTAGGCTTTCTGTTTTTACATTCTTAGGATATTTAATCTATTTATTTGGACAGAAACTTTACAGTGTGTATAATTTATGTTCAAGGTAGGATTTGAATTTATTATGATAGACTCAAATAAGATAAAGCTATATTTCTATATCAAATATTGACATAAATAAATGATTACAAGAAATGATATCTAAAAGAATCTATAGCAAATCTTGTGCGAAATTGATTGGAAGGTTTGGATTTTGTTTAAGTAGAGACCCGGTGAAGCCCACATGGAAGGCTATGAACCTATCACAAAAGCTTGTTTCTATCTATTTTGATAAGCACATTTTCCACCCGAAAAACAACCACTCAAAATCATATATGGCTTCATCTCTACTTCTTAGAACTACTTGTCATTCAATCCAAAGCTATGCTACATCAGCATCATATCAGATTTGCACTACTTACCCAAAAGTATCCAAAACATAAGTTATACTCAACCCAATCTTATCTACATTTTTATTATATTAAATAATTAATAAAGAAAAGAAAAGAGAGAAAGAAGAGAGAGATAGAGAGAAAGAAGAANATGGGGGGGGGGGGATGAGGTTTGCCGTTCCACATGGGGAAGCCGAACACCACCAAGCTGAAGAGGGCGAGGTGGTGTTGCCAATGGAACCCGAAGAAGCTAACCCCTTCGCCTTACCCATAACACATAGTCTTAAACACCTATTGCTTTCTCCCCACTCCAAGAGAAGTTGGTTTCATTTCATGTCTACTTATAAGTTTAAAAGAACCCAATAAATTATATATTATTTATTTTGAATGAAAAACTATTGAATTATTTTACTTTAGATGATTAAGTCTTTAAAATATATTGTATTTTTAATAATTTGGTAAATTCTAACGTTATACTATCTTAATCACACTAAACCGTTATAATTTATAAATTATTTTATTTTATTATCTATAACAAATTTTCAGGTAAATAACACACACACACAATATATAAATGGTGTTCACTGGATGTATAAATAGTGAAAATTGAGAAATGGTGCTAACTCAATATATTCATTCGATATGCAGAAAAAGGCAGCTACGGTTTTAAAGGAATAACTTTTTATCATCAATTAAGGGATCGTTTACTAAATTTATTAAACTTATCAATATTAAGTGACATGTATCTTTTGATTGAACATGATAACAAAGACCAAGATGCTTATATAGTAAGAGACAAGAAGTGAAGGATAGAAACTCTTACCATGGTAGGTGTGAGAAATAAATAATACTCGATAAGCACTTATTGGCACCTAAGGAGTCGTTTACCAAAAACATATTGGGTACGCGCTTACCGACAAGGGCATTATCCTCAATTATTTTATTGTATAACATTCTCAGCCATCAAATTGATTGTTGGTAAGCATCTTCAACCCGTTAAGTGCTTACTGGGCAAGAGTCATTTTCATCATTTATCGGATAAGACTCTCGGTCTTTGTAATTGATCCTTAGTGGGTTCCATACTCAATTGGTAAAGATCATAAGGTAATTGATATTAATAAGCGATTACATAGGTAAGTATTTGGTAAACGGTCCCTTAGTTTCATAAATGATTATGAAAAGCAACACTTGAGAAACAAATCTAGCTTTGCAATAACAATAACCAACACTTGAGAAACAAATTTATGCTTACAATAACAATCTCGGGTAGTTATGCTATAGTTCTTTTAAAAAGAGTATAAAAAATTAAAGCCTCTTTAAAAAGTACATCCAACTCCAACAATTATACTATTTTAACAATTTAAGCATCATCTATATTATTAATCTATTCAATAAATTACTTTTTTTAGATAAGGTTCAGCTAGGCTTCGCCTAGACTACATCCTTGGCAATATAGAACTAAAAGAAAATTCGGCCGTCTGAGACTAAGCCTAGCCACAAGATGCGCACGAAGGGATTCGAACCAGGGGTGAATGGGATACCATCCACATCCCCCACAGGTCTTACCGCTAAGCCACAAGCCTTTCATAAACTCGTATTTTAAGCATCTCTTTCCATCGGTTTTTATTTTATCATACATATTATGTAGCTGCTTAAACATGAAACTCCAATTCACTAAAATTTATCAGTGTTCAAAAAGGTGTGTCATGGCGCGATATGGCGCAAGACGCGTCTCCGCCGGTTATGAAATGTCCCATAGTATTTCTATAAGGCGTGGCTCACGCCATGGCGCCTCAAGGCACGTTTTTTGTAAAACGTGTTGTTTTTGTTATTTTTTTATTTTTTTTATCTTATTACATATTTAACTTTAATTTTTACACTTTTATAAATTTATCTAATCCCTTTATCCACAATTTCACAAATTCTTAAACATTATGGTATCACAATCAAATGAAGTTGTAAAATTACATTTGAAAGTTTTATTTTATATATTCAATCAAAAATTGTTTTTTATAATAATAATCTATATAATTTTTCTTCTTTAATATGAATGTACATTTTTAATACCATTATTGATTAAAATAAATTACGGATTTGGTCCTCGTGATTTGGTGGTTTTTATGGATTTGGTTCCTAAACTTCATTAATTATGGATTTGGTCCATGTGGTATGCATTTTCTTTGGATTTGGTCCCTAGACCAAACGTCTGTCTCTTTCCTCCGTTAACTTTAAGGGTGTTTTTGTCTTTTTATATTTGTTTCCTTTTTGAATTATGTTTTAAGATCTTTTTTTTAGTATTTTGTCTTTTTCTAATTTTCTCTACCTTTCTTTCTTGATTCCAATCAAACAACCCATTTCCTTCCTTCAAACCACATCACCATCTTCAAACTCATTTCCTTCAAACCACATCACCATCTTCAAACCCATTTCCTTCAAACCACATCACCATCTTCAAACCCATCTCTCATTCTCTCTTGATCGCCGGAATTCGAAGGGTGGAGGAGTTGGCTGGAAGTCCCCTCTCTCTCACCGGTGATATTTACACAACCACCAC
>LUCG01093121.1:0-12974 GCA_001633085.1 Carthamus tinctorius | reverse complement strand
GACTTGAGGCTTATAAGGTGCTAACAACTTCTACTTTCTATCAATGTGGGACGGGTTGTTACACAGAGAGGTCCAACCATCCAAGGGGGAGCAAACCCAAGGGGGAGCAGAACCCTCAGGGTAACAACAATGAAGACCAACCTGCTCAATCTCTAAAGCAGGTTATAAACGTTTCGCCAGGTACACCTACACCTTCTTCCACTCCCACTCCTCTACCATCCCCTCTTAAAAATCTCTCAGTTATATCTCCAATCTCCTCTGACAACGTACCCATCTCCACCCTCTTACCTAAAAATCAAACCAAACACCTAAACAAGCCTCATCATCCATCCCTAAAGAACCTCAAAGGGTAGAGCTATCATCATCTGATGATAGATCATACTCTGACTCTTCCCTAGATACCGAACCAGCCACCATTCCTGCTATAAATTTCACCCCCATAACTGACAAGCTCAACTCCTTGGTCCAATCTAATACCTCTCCCTCTCCAGGAGGTACCCCTGATTGGACAACATCCTCTTCCTCACCCAACATTGACACTATCTCTTCACCAAATCTCCAAATGACCCAAGACATTCCAAACGATACTCCTCTTAAAACCTATGCATCTAACATTATGGTTGGCACAGTGGGACCTGATATTGTAGATCTCTTCACGAGAAGCAAATAAGCCCACACCAGGGAACTAGCCAAACATCTTGTTATAGATGCTCAATCTCTTTCTGCCATACCTCTTCAAAACTCACCTTCTGAAAAACCTCAAACTACACCCTCAACTAAACCTCAAACCAACCATATAATTGTACCTCCCCTAACCATAAGAGAACGACATTCTACCCCCGAACCTGTTAGAACCACATCCTCAGCTCCCTTTAGTCCTAAGCCTAAGGACAAAGCGAAAGACCTGATGCCTGAGTATCAGTCCTTCAATGATGATACTCAGACCATACGAGGACGGCATCAGGGAGGCATGTCCTTTCAGAGTGGAGCAAAAAAATTTCTTCGTACCTCCGACTCTGAGGGACCCTCTGACGGTATATCTGATGCTCTCAGGATGGAGAACAAACTTGCCGAGCAGCGGTTAAACAGAAGTAGAGCTGAAGAGCACGCAAACCTAAGGAAGACTTACGTTATCCTCCTTTAAGAGTCAGATAACCCCCCGGTGGAACAAAGAAGAGCCATGGCTGAGCTGAACTAGTGTATCTTCAAGGAGCGATACAGAAAATATGATGCCAGGATCACTCACGCTAACATCACTGGGAAGCGTGGCACCAAGAAAGAGCGACCTAAGGCCTTCATCACAAAGTATGACCACACTGACACCAATATTGCCAATCTTGGGTATCAGGAGTGGTTAGAAATCAAGAAGGCAATAGGAATAAGAAGAACACCAGCTTCAAGAAGATTGTAATGACTGCTCTGGATCATCTCCTTGACAAAATGAAGCCCGTGGTCAAGTCACATCCTCCATCTCCTCCTTCTTTACCAGTCGCTGATCCAATGCCGATAGTCGATCAAGGACCCCTCATCAGGAATGGGACTAGCATCAAGTTCTCGGCTGAGGCTATCCTCTTCGAGAAACTCAGGGTTGATCTATCAGGACTGACCACCGAGCAACCTGAGGGACTTCCAAGGGAACCAGGGACCATCATCATGGAACCAATCAGCGGAATATACTTCAACAATGGTGATGGTAACGTTCACTTCCAAAGATCATCCGAATTTCCCAAGGCCTCGACTGAACATCTCAACAACCTCCTGGAGCCTATCTCTCTGACCATCACACAAGTGCCTTCAATGCTTTTTGATAAAATAATTAGAAAGATTTTAGATGATAGGCATGAATTCGTGTATGATCAAAGATAGAATTATTTTCTTTCAGTACTCAACTTATCTGTTATTCTTCATTTACTTGTAATTCTTCCATTTCAAGTTTAATGAAATTTATTTTAAGAGTTCAAGTACTTTATTTCATCATAGTACTGAAAAAGATCACTGAAAACATTAATTGGGACATGTACCTTTATGAGTTCCTTTTCCCTTTTGTTTATCTAGACTTAGAATTTTTTTCTATGTAACTAGTTATAGGTATCTTCTCTGATGTCTATGTCATCATCATTTAGGGAGAGATTGTTGATCCAGCTCTCCTAAGATTGATAAAATAATGATGACCCTGATAACTACTTAGTGTAGATACTTTGTTTTACACTCAAGCTTGAGGAATTATCACTGAGAATGTTCCTTGATAATTCTTATGTTCGCAAGCTTACACTTAATAGGTACATATCAAATATCTAGGAATTGTTGAGTCTGTTCAGCGACCCTGATGTAAGGTATCAAGAAATGAAGTATCATCCCTGAAGACAAAAGAATCAGGCTACAAGAACCATCAACGATGTCGAAGAAGTAGCTGACGATAGAGTCAGAGTCTCTCGTGATCTGAAAACGGAATTCAGTGACAGCTACCTGATTACACATGCCTGATGATCTAAATGACAAAGCTTCAGCGACCGCTACTGTCTCAAGGACCAACGACCTCTAGCCGCTGATCAGAAGCTTGCCCCTGAAGATTTCTTCATTTGTCTTATCACCTTAAATGCACAAAAAAAAAACAACCATGTTTTTACTGACATAGTACAAAAGGGACGTTCTAAACACTGTTTCCTCCGTACTTATCAGCCCCCAAAAGTAACCTATTACCTTACCTCCCATACTGCCCTCCCATGCGTAGTATATTAAAATGGTAGAAGGTACACAAGGACCACCCAATACACAACACGTGTAAATGTGACATTACCATGCATTTAATGCATGTAGCATAAATAGAGATCTTGGGAGTATTCTTCAAACACTTCAGACCAATCTCTTCCTTATACCGAGTCCTTCCTTTTCTTCTATCTTTCTTTCTCTCATTTATTCTCACTAGTGCATAGTGAAGGCTAAGTGTCAAAGCTTAAGATTTTTTAGATTAGGTTTATACCTTTTTTGTTTTCCGCAACAATCTTTGTAAATTCAGTATTTAATTTAATACAAGAATTTGAAATTGAAAATCTTGTGTAATTGTATGCAACCCTCCCCCTTCTACAGTTCCTTGTTACTTGGGACCGACAAACTTGTTTTTGAAAAAGCAAAGCGATAAAAAGAGAGAGTCAGTCAACAAGATCTGTAAGTAGAAGATCCAAGTAAAACAGTACAACAAAAAGTGGCAAAAATAACCCTAAAATAGAAACAAAATAAAACTTCACGGAGAAGAAGAAACCATTAAACATAACATCTACAACAATCCACTTGAAGCAACGTTCAGAGAGCTAATCCAGTCAGCCCAATATTTAGAAAGAAAAAAAAACTCGTGTTTTAAAAAGTTCCAACCATAAGATTGAGATCTAATATCTTCAAAAAGGGTGGACACGAACGTTTCTTAGTGAGAGACACTTTACTGTGATAAGAAAATACAGACCAAAAAGACCATATCCATATTTTTATGAATTTAAGAATGTTAGATATAATTTTCGACATAACACAAGGACAAATATGTAATTCACTTACAATTTATTTTCGTGTTATTAAAGGTACCCACTACGTGTTATTTTATGTCCTTCCTTCTTTTGTATTTTACAATTTTGAGTGGGCCCACAGAGTCCCACAACCATTACTTTAACACACCACGTGTGATGGATGCCTATCACGTGTTTTTACTAAAATATACACTTTTAACTTGTTTCCCTTATCCAAGAATATCCAAGTGTAGCAAAATTTAAAAAAAAAAGAATATCAAAATATTTAGTTCGAGATATAGAAAAATTCAATTATTTTCTTTTAAAAATTTAAAATTACTTGATATGATTAATAAATTATTTTGAGTAATATTCGAGTACAAAATCCATTGGAATAAACAAGTATATTTCAGTTGTATTTCAAAAATGTATTATTTTTTTTATGGAATTAAAGTATATACTATAAATATAAGAGAAAAATGTATTGGAAAAATGTTTTTTCCATGTTTCTATAATATTAGGGATTCGTATCATAGACACAAATTTTGTTTTACAAAAATAGGTTTATGGGAAAAAGATCATAGAAGAGAAATTGCATTTTATTTTGATGCAAATTCACAAAATAAAAATAAAAATTTATGAATAAATAATCAATCTCACTAATATTTTTGTTGGGATTCTTTTTGGAATAAATATTATCATTTAATATGAGTATTAATTTAAAGGGATGATACCAAGGGCATACGTGCTTGTAGATAACATAGTTTAGTTAGTGTTTTAATTAAATTATAACGTACCATGATGTTTCCATAAATATGATCATCAATAAACATGATGTTCAAGAAGACATCAAGCCATCATTTGACCCAAATATAGTCACCTTGAATGTTCTTAGTAGGCATGATAATTGTATCCGATTCGTTTCAAAACCTAGTTCACATGTCTTGATTGGGGCTGACGCTTCCCCTTATAACACGTATCAGGATCGACCAAAATCATGCAATTTTCAACCCGCCTTGTATCAGCATATAATTAATATATACACTTTTTGAATTTTTTTTATCAATTTCTAAAATTATAATTATTTTTAATATTATATTTAATATCTTTTTCTTAATTTATCTACGACAACTTTGAATCAAAAAATGTTTTCATTTTTTTTAATGCAATTAAGATATACGAATTTATTTATTAAAAAAAAAGCTTGATTTAACTCTTAAAAATAACTAAATCGAGGATGGGTTGGTGATTGACTAGGGATGGGCTAAGAAAAAACCAGGAGGGGATTCATTTCCCTCTATCCACTAGGGAACGATTATGAACCAAGGTTCCATACCCCGTTGACATCCCTAGTTTTTAGGGTACGAGACTATATATATGATTGGGCTAGACATCCAAAAGCAGTGTAGGCGAGTTAGATCTTTTTTTTAATAAAGGTTTTAGAGTTTTCATATGGCATGGATAGTTTATTAGTATAACAATCTTGTCACATATCAATAATTTTGTTCCCTCTTTTTGACGCAACAAAAAGATTAGATTTTGATCCCACTCATGTGCGTCCTTTCCCGGTTTAAGATGACGTCACATGTGGGACAATTTTTTTGTGCTATCGTGTTGCTACCAAACTCACACTTTGATAACGTTTGATACATAGAGAAGACTAGATTGGACAGAATAGACCAGAATGGACAACCGTACTAGGTTGAACATGACAAGTTGTGTGTATGGTATTTGACATGACAAGGACTCAAGTTGAACAAGTTACCCCTAAATGTTGTTTAATGATTTTATATGGTGGTTAACGGTACTGGTGGAAGAGAATATGGTAATTTTGGCGAAGGTGGTCAACAATGGTGGAAGAGTTAGAGGCAGATGGTTGGTGGTCGATGATGGTTGTCGATGATGTGGAAATGGTTGATGATAGTGACTAACTATGGTAGATATGTCGATGGGAGTGGTGGTTGTATAAGAGGTAGATGTGGTAGTTGTGGAGGTGATGGTAGCTGACAATGGCAGATGGTGGTTATGGTAGATGCGGTGGTTGTGGAGGACGTGGAGATGGTGGATAGTAGTGGTAGTTGATGATGGCGAATATGGAGGTAAATGTGGTAGTTGTGGATGAGGAGGTGATGGTTGGTGGTGGTTGTGGGGGGTGGTGGCGCCAATGATTAGCGGTAGTGACCATTAAACCAAATACCATATTATCGGGCGTTTGGTTCGCAGGATTCCAAATGAATCCGAAGGAATTGGAATGATCAATTTCATTCAAGCGTTTTCTTTACCTATGAAATGAAATTGAATTTTACACATTCCACCATTCATGGCTTTGGTTATTCCATCACAATTGAGAAGGAATTCAATTCCATTCCATCTTATTTTCCCAAAAGACAAAACTATCCCCATCTTCCCTATTTGATTTACCCAAACCTATATAAACCTCCGCTGACCACTATCAACCACCACTAATAATTATCGACCACCACCAATCTGAACTGCCGACAACTGATCTAAACCAACGTCGACCACTACCAATATGAACCACCGTCAATGACCAGTGATATAAACCACTATCGACACTACCATTTTAAACCACAGTCGACCACCACTGGTTTGAACCACGACCGACCACCAATAACTGTCAGCCACATCAACCACCGACCACCACCAGTCTAAAGAGCCACCGACGACCGTCGTTTTGAATCGCACTACTGGCCACCATAATTCTAAACACTGCCAACCACCATCGCGGTCCCCACCAATTCGAACCATTGCTTTGAACCCATGTTGGCGACAAGCGATCTGAACCGTAACAGTTGGATTTCAGTTTCAAAATCTTTTAAAGGAAAAGTATTTTGGTTATTTTTCTATTATCTCATTCCGATTCCGAAGTTACATTATGTGAACGAAACAGACGGATTCTAATTCTTTTAACTGATTCCATTCCAATGTCTGTCAGCCGAATAGGTGGCCAAATCTGATAACATTCCATTCCAATTCCTTCAAAGTTAAATTCCTTTGCTAGATTCCATTCCATTCAAAAACTTTCTACGAACCAAACGTCTCTTTAGAGGCATTTAACGTGTGTATAAGGGTATGATGGTGGGACTAAAATCATTTCATTACAGTTCTTAACTTATAAGTATAAAATAAAAAATCGCTAGATAAAATTGTTTTGGAGGCAAATATTACATGGGTTTTAGAGGATTTGGATTGTAAATCCATTCCAGTCCCATGTTTGGTTTACAAGATTGTCCAAAATTTCATTCAAATCAATAAAACATTTGAAATCCTAAAGGGATGGCTAGGATTTCATAGGATTTCGTAGGTATGCTGGAATCGGATGGTACGACCAAAAGTTAGCTCAACAACCACCTCAACCCGTAATTTACATAACTCCAAGCAGCAAAAACAGACAACATCAAATTAGAATGAAACCTTTCTCATCCTATTTATTGATTTCCAAAGTATATAAATGAAAAACCTCAAGCCAAGCCATTGACTGAAGATACACTTATACTATGTTTTTGAATGTAAACTTACATATGAATAAAATGCTACAAAGAAAAGCTAAAACTGAATTTTAATTAGGAACTGGTTTTTCCAAATTCCAGCAGAACTTCCAAACATTGATATGATGTTTGGCATTTAGATAGCTGTTAAAAAACCTAAGTGAAAAGGCATGCATGTATATGTGCTTGTTTGCTTACCCTTTAATATTAGGCGTAAAAGAGGATAATGGTCTTATCATATTTATAAACCATTCGTAACATCATCAAGCAACCAACCAAAGTGATAAATTTGGGTGAAGTAATCTATTTTTGCATTGCTGCTGCGCTTATCCATATCTCCATCTTTCACTTTTGTTGCCTTTAGCAATGGCTTCTGTTGGAGCTAAAGCCTAAGGATGGTTACTACTGCTGAGCTGAAGAAGAAGTATCAACGGTTACTACTGCTGCAACAAAGAAGAAAGTACTGCAAGGGGATACTACTGCTCTTAAAGACCAACAGTAGTAATGGATAGTACTGTTAAGGAGTTACTACTGCTATTGGATACTACTTCCAGTTAGTTTATTAATACTGGTGGTTAGTACTTCTAGTATCAGCTAATACTTCTTATATTCTAACTACTGCTTGGGTTTTGCGATAAGGAAAGAATTCTGTTGAAAGAGATAAGGGAAAGATCTTGAAGATAATGAAGATTTGTTTCCTTTTTGTTATATGTAATCTGTATATATAGAGATAGATAGTTGTTTAGCAGAAAAACGAATTTCAATTAAAAAAAGTTTTCATTTGAGAAAAATTAGCCTCAAGATAGTTCTTGATCCTTGCATTAGAGAAATAGTGCACGTCTATTGACTATGTTCAATAGATTGGGGCTTTAGTTGTAATCATTCGATTTCTAATCAGTACATAAGTGATTTGCAGTTCATTATGATTTCCAATTTGATTGTTAGCGTGTTATTCCGCAAACTTCTTTAACAATATTCTAAGTTTGTCTTAAATTCTTGTTACAAATTTCGATCCTGACAAGTGGTATCAGAGCAGTTAACTCAAATATCAAGAAATTGTAATGGAAGGACAAGACAGTGTTCTAGTTTCAAAGGTTCCCATGCTCAAACCCAATGAGTTTGACATGTGGAAAATCATAATCAGGCAATACATTCTCCTCACAGACTATTCCATGTGGGATGTGATTGAGAATGGTCCATCAAGCGAATGAGAGGTTGGAGAAGATGGAAGAAGACCTCCACCCAAGAATGATGGAGAAAGAAAGCTTAGACAGATCGAGATGAAAGCCTTGAGCACTCTGCTATTGGCCATTCCCAATGAATACCAACATAAATTCTGCAACTGTGCAGATGCAAAAACCCTATGGAATAACTTGGAGGAAAGGTTTCAGACAAAGAGCACCAAGAGGAATTGTAACAACTCAAATTAAAAAAATACAATATTTAACGGAAAATAATCATATTTAATCTTAAAGTAACCTTGACAACGGAAGTAGGTCATAAAAAGTAAAACTTTATAAGTAAAGGGGTTCGATAATTAAAACTTTCAAAAGCTTAAGACATTTAGTTTAACATTTAAAAGAAACTTGGTTTAACATCACAATGTATAAAACTCATCCCAAAACTAGAATGTCTTCCCAATAGTTCAAAATGTTTCATTCACCGAAAAACAGAGCTGAGTCTCGGCCACGTTGGAGCTTCAAGCAGGTCCCTTCCCTTTATCTTTCCCGGAAGTACGTGCCACTAAAAGTAAAAAAAATACACGGGTAAAGCTTTACGCTTAGTGAGCACAAACCACACTCTACAATAACCATATATCACATAATCACATACATTAAAACAAGAACTGGACATGCATCACCCCTTTGTCCTTACGGCTCTATACCATCAAGGACTAACAGACACTGGTACCAGGCTATTACACTACCAGTACCCACGGTGGCCACATACCACTACAATGGGAACTGTAATAACATACATGCCAGTCTCATTTCCACCACAGAATGCATTCATGTAATTAGTATACATAGTCACATAAAGAGGGTTAATGTACTCACCTGTCACAATGTCACAAATTAGGCACTTGATACACCACATGCAATCAACTCAAGCACCTAAACATTTAAGCAAGGCACACACATATAAACAACTATTCAAAATGAACTCTAAAAACTCACACCCGAACCTTAAGCCTTAGACATAGTAAAACTATCTCAATGGCTCTCAAATTTCACCAATAGCCATCTTTAACAATCATCTATAGAACGCCTTTATAGAAAAACCCGAACCGAACCCGTACGAAAAAAGTGTAAAGACGAACAATTCAATTGGCGGGTTACTTCCTGTGGTTTACCCGCCGATATGCCTAGGTCGGCTACCTGCGGTTACTCGCCCAGAAAATCGAGGTTTTGACCTCCAAACCCAAATTCTGCTAAAAGCAACGAATTGAGGTACATAGAACAATTCCCAATCATAGTACATCACTCTAACATCATTTTAACATCTAAAAACAACCCCATTGATCAACAATCGATCAATTCCCAACTCATAAACCCTAACTTACAATATAGACTCAAACTTATAACAACCAAGAGATTAAAGTTCATACCTTGAAGATTTCCACAAACAACACTTGAATTGATTGGTTACTAACACCAAGATTGCTTCTTCTCTCTCAATTGAAGCACGAAAGTCGCCAAGTCTCTCCTCCTTCTCTCTCAAAATCGACCAAAGTACAAAATGAAGGAGTCAGACTTCTATTCCACCTTACAAACCCCCTACATACTCCCTTAACTAACAAAAATGACACAACAACCCCCGAAACCTGAAAATTACACCAAAGTCTATAAATTTAACTTAACATTTGACTAAGAAAGTTAAATACTTAACATTGGAAAACAGGTGTTATAGAAATCAAAAAGCTATTCTCAAGCAGCAGTATGAGAACTTTACTTCAACAAAGAATGAGTCCATCACTCAAACTTTTGACAGATTAAATAAGCTGATTGGTAAATTAGCTACACTTGGTGTGAAGATGGACCAAGATGATGTCAATAGGAAATTCCTCAGATCTCTTGGAGAGGAATGGACTATTTACACAGTATCATTCAGATAAAATGATAATCTTGAAGACAAAGAACTTGATGATCTTTAAAACGATCTAAGAGTCTTTGAAGCAGAAGTGGAAGCAAAGAGGAAGCCAACAGGATATACACATAATGCAGCACTATTATCAACTGATATTACTGCATTCACTAATACTACTGCTACTGAGACTGTTAATACTACTTTTACTGCTAAGCAGGATGGATCTGTGGACACAGTGCTTGAAGCATTCCTAGCAAGTCATGTAAAGTCCTCTCTAATCAATGATGACCTGGAGCAGATTAATGCGGATGATTTAGACGAGATGGATATCAAATGGCAGATGGCCATGCTGACCATGAGAATCAAAAGGTTCATCAAGAGCACTGGAAGGAACAACTTTGTCATGTAGAGAGAGGATGGGGCTGGATTTAACAAATCCAAGGTAGAATGCTATAAGTGTCATGATCTGGGACACTTTGCTAGGGAATGCAGAAGAGGATCAGGAAAGCAGCAATACAACAACACTCAACCTTCAAAGTTCAACAACAAAAACACCAATGAAGGATCATCTCAAGCTTTGGTATCCCAATAAGGTTTGAGATTTGATTGGAGTGATCAAGCAGAGGATGCAATTCAGAACCAAACTCTCATGGAAGAAGTTTCAGAAGCATCAAGTTTAGAAATTCCCACTGAGGTAAAATCCAAACTCTGTTCTAAAGCTTGCCTTGATACTGTTTGAAAGTACAGGGATCACAATCAAGACATGTGTGATAATCTTAAAAAGTTAGAGCATAATAGAAGAGAATCCAATTTGGTCATAGTGAACTTGGAGGAACAGATCAAGGCTTATCATTCCAATGAGCTCCAGTTTCAATATGATCAAAATTATTGGAAGTGGGAGAAAAAGGAGTATGAGATTAAGTTGACCAAGTCTAGGGATGAACTAGAGAAGGTTAGATGTGAATTAGAAAAAGCCAAGACAGACCTTGAAAAGTTCTCCAATGCTTCAAAAGCAATGGATGCCATTCTTCAGTCTCAAGTCCTTCACAGTCTAAAAAGAGGTATAGGTTACAAAAACACTCTACCACCATACAATAACAAATACATTCCACCCACAACAAATCTCTTAGAAAGACTTGATAGAAAGGAACTAAAAGAGGGTGTAACTGAAGTAGATCCCAAAGATGAGGTTGAAGTAGAAGAAGAGACAGAGGAGAATGTGCCCAAGACTAGTGAGAAACAAAAGGAAGTTCCCTTATAGAATCAAATCCTTACCAATGAGAGAGGAGGGAAACCTTTTGTAGAAAGTAAGAAAGTAGAGACTTCCAGAAAAGAAAAAGGAGATAGTAAATGGTGTTAGCTACATGCAAACAACAGTTGTAGATCCTTGTAATTTCCAACAGAAAAGGCCCCAATTTAATCAGAACATTAGGGGAAACCAGAGGAATAGAAATCAACAGTGGGCATAGAAACAAGGAATTGATCTAAGTAAAATCAATAGACCTAAGCCTTGTTTCATCTGCTGCAAGCTGAATCATTTAGCTAAACACTGTTATTTCAATCTTGTTAACCAAAGAGAAAATTTTCAAAATAAACCTTTTAACTCTTTTGGTAGAAAATCTCATAGATTGAACAATATGGCTAAGAATGTGAGACCAATTTTCAAAAAGAAGAATTTCGCAAGGCCTCGCATTCAAAATAAGTTTGCTAAATCAGAAAAGAAAGTTCAAAATAAAAAGGTTGAAAAGAAAGCAAACAAATTTGTCAAAATTTGGGGTCCAAAAACAGCAGTAACTGTTACTACTGGTAACACCAATAGTACTGCTGGCAGTAATACGACTGCTAGTTCAGGTACTGTTATTACTACTAACTCTAATAGCACTGCTAACCTAGGTAGTACTGCTACAAGAGTTAGTACTGTTAACTCTATAATTGTGACAAGGTATTCTAGCCATAAATTTCAAAACTCAGATCATCAACTTAAGACAATGCTTACAGAAGTGAATTATATTGATGATAATGGGAAACCCAAGACACTAACTGTTTTACCTTATGTATAGGACAACCATGGAAGAAGGAGGAATTTATGGCACATTGATAGCGGTTGCTCCAGGCACATGACAGGCACCATGTCTTATCTTGAAAACTCTAAAAACTTTGATGGAGGGCATGTTGCTTTTGGGGATAATCCAAAGGGTGGTAAGATTAGTGGCAAAAGTATGGTTTCTAAAGGTAAAAGGACCTTTGAAGATGTTTACTATGTTGAGCAATTAAGATACAACCTGTTAAGTATATCACAGGTTTGTGACAAAAAGCATAATATATTGTTTAATGAGTCAGAGTGCATTATCCTTGCTCCAGGTTTCAAGGTAGTTGATGAAAATATGATACTACTAAGAAAACCTAGGAAGGAAAATGTTTTTTTGTTTGGACTTAGAAGATGTTCCACTAAATTCATCACTAAATTGTCTGTTTTCAAAAGCCTCTTCTAATGAGTCATCACTTTGGCACAGAATGATGTGTCACATCAATTTCAAAACCATGAATAAACTTGTTAAAAACAACCTTGTAAGAGGTTTGCCAAAAGGAATTTTCGTGTGATGATCATTGTGTTGCTTGTCTTAAAGGCAAAGAACACAAATCTTCTCAAAAGTCCAAAGAAATAAACACTATCTCATCATCTCTTCAGTTACTGCATATGGACCTCTTTGGCCCTTCCAATGTGATGAGTATTGGCAAGAAATCCTATTGTCTAGTCATTGTTGATGATTACTCTAGATTCACTTGGGTTTTCTTTCTAAGAACAAATGATGAGACAAGTAGGCTGATTGATGCGGTAGTTATTGTATATAAAAACAGAACCAAGTTTAACCCTTAAAAAGCC
>LUCG01093047.1:0-12738 GCA_001633085.1 Carthamus tinctorius | reverse complement strand
AATACATACAATAGCAAAAGGTGACAACTTGGATACATTTTGGGGAACTAAACCCTATTTTTTAATGTACATATTAATACAAGCTTAACAATCAAATTAAAATTTAAAAAATGAAGAAATGTCGTGTTCATCGGGGTGGGTTGGGTTCGCATGACGCTAACCCGATATCAACCCAATACCTACGGTTTGAAAAAAATTCAATCCGATTAGACGTCGGGTTTGCTTCGGGTTGGGTTATTTTGCATCGGGTAGGATTGGGTTGATCGGGTTCGTCGGGTTTGTCGAGTTTTTGAACACCCCTATTAGTAAGTATTTGAATGGATCATAAGCTAGCTTATTGAAACGTTAATTAGAGGAGCTTCTCAGGAAATTTTTATAGCTTTTTCCAATTATAATCTTATTGATATTAATTCTTATACCCAAAATACTCTTTTTAGTCAATTTTCTTTTGAATGGCAAATAACTCACACACACGTTTCGGGGTAATCCGGATCCAAACGGGCACCGACCCATGAACTCGGCTCTGAACCGGCCTTATGCACCGGCCCAAGAACTCTCCCCTGAACCAGCCCTATGGATCGGCCCAAGAGCTATGTACTGCAACAAGTCGTTCCCTGTGGGGTTCGAACATTGACCAACTAAGGATACCATCCCCTTAAGACACAAGGGTGTTACCTCCACCCACTAGGCTCTTTTTTACTTTGTAGTTATTTTACATATTCCTAAGTTACTTTTGTTAAACATAATTTATTGATATGCTAGCTTATTAGCTACTCGCTATATTAGTTCCAAAACTAGCTTATCAACCATTAGGTAATGAGTTTAAATACAAGAAATGAATGAATTAAAAAATTGTTAATTAATATTTGATTAAGCTTAATTTGCATTAAAAAACGGAAACTGTTTTGGTTTGGAGGTATAGATTAGTATTTATTTATGTTAAAAAATCATGGAAGCTTGTCGAGTAAGCAAAGACCGCCACGTGTAGGTGAATGATCGGACGGTCAGCGTTTTGCCATGTCGGATGGAAGTAAAGGTGAGCCGTCGATGTAGTGGTGGGAAGCGGACGGCCGAGATGAAAAGATGGGTGGAAAAGGGTTGGATCTGGGCCGTCGATGAGGGTTAGGGGTAGGCTTCGTGGAGAGTGAAATACCGAAAAGATGATGAGATAGAGAGAGTGTGTGTGTGTGANAGAAGGCAGAATAGCAGAAAGAGATCTGAAAGAGAGAGAGAGAGAGAGTGAATCATATCATATAATCAAAATCAAAATCAAAATCAATTTCATCTCCCAAAGGTTATCAATTTCGATTTTGAATCATCTGGACAACTGGTGGTTGTTTTAGGTTTTCCGGCGAATTATGTTAGAAGAGAACCTGTGATGGTAATAGCAGTAGATCTGACGTTAAGGAGATCGAGAGAACAAGTGATTGATGGATAGGAATAGAGAAGCAAGACGAGCTACTAATAACAATATGGCTGCTCCTCCGAATGGCTTATCGTCGTCCAGACGGAGACATCGAAGCAGCAGTTTACGAGATTCGCCTGGTTAGCCTTCCTTCTTCAACCTCCAATCTCTCAGATCTACCTTCAATTTCAACGTTCTTATTGATTTCATGGTGATTTGTGTTTTTTTGTTTTTTGTAGATGAAGATGGAGCGGTGGAGCTACAGGAATCAGGGAGGTTGAGAGACAGGGGAGTGGTGAAGAAGGATCGAGGAGATCGGGATCGAGATCGGGATCGAGAAAGGGAGCGGTCTAGCCGGAGCAAGAGGAGGAGAGAGAATCGGATGATGATTCATCATGTGACGACGGGGAGTAATAGAGAAGACGGAGAGGATACGTCTGAGGAGAGTGTGAATGATGAAGACGAAGAAGACGACGACGATGCCGGAAATGGAGGTGGTGGTGGTTTGAGGATGTTACCTCCGCCGCCGGCGAATCCATCCACGGCGGCGGCGGCAGCAGCAGCTATGGCGAGTAATCATCATAATAATCACAATCACAATCCTCATCTTCAGCAGCAGCTTCACCATCGGAAGAGTTTTCCCCCTTCTGCTAATAAAGTGTTCCGAGCTGCTGCAGCGCCACCGCCTGCTTGGAAGGCCGCCGACGAAATGATCGGAGTTTCCGTTCCGAGGAAGGCTCGTTCAGGTAAAAATTGGGGAAAACCTCACATAATCAATAATTAATCAAATTTTTGTGAAGAAATTTCTAATTTTTGTTCTTGATGTGATGAAATTGCAGCATCTACTAAGCGGTCTCACGAATGGATTTCCGGTGGTGGTGGTGGT
Organism: Carthamus tinctorius; assembly: GCA_001633085.1. NCBI lineage: Eukaryota > Viridiplantae > Streptophyta > Magnoliopsida > Asterales > Asteraceae > Carthamus > Carthamus tinctorius. The sequence goes on along the minus strand of LUCG01093047.1, from coordinate 10,447 downwards.
GTGGTGGGCGGAGGCGGCGGAACTGAGCAAGTTCACCGGCAATCATCGACTTCACCTGTAAGGCTTGCATCATCAGCTGCTTCACCAGCTTTAGTAGCTCCTCCTTCGCCTTCTTCTTCCAATGTTTCAGTCCGCAAGAAGATGGTTTGTTTACATCCAAAAGAAATTCACTATTTTTCATTTTTTTCATTTGGATTTTCTCAGCTTTTTTCTGACCTAATTTTTCATCTTCTTTGCAGAAAGCAAATGGAGGCGGCTCTAAACCAAGACCACCGAAGTCTTCATCCAAATCCTCATCTTCAAACCCGGAAGAGCTCGAAATCGAGATAGCCGAGGTATTGTATGGTCTCATGACTCAATCACAAGCCCCATCCAAGAAAGAAATCCCATCGAACGATTCGACAACGAAGTTTGATTCTAACAAATCCAGCAGTGACACCAAATCTAGAGTCTCATCCCCAATCTCTAACTCCACAGCCCCACCTCCAAATTCGACCTCTTTATCAACCGTAGGTATGATAGATTTACTTATCTTTAAGGTCTTATTCATCTTTTCTTCTATCTTATGATAGATTCCTCAACTTGTGATTGATTATATATATTTTTTGATGATGAATTTGCAGCACCAAAGAGGAAGAGACCACGACAAGTGTCAGAGAATCCGTTTAGTGTACGGAGTAGTCCAGTTTCTTCTTCAATAAAGACCGAGATTGATCACCATCAGCATCATCAGTCTCCAAAGACTGATATCTCTTCTCCTTATTTAGAAAACAACAGCTCAGGATCCGCCGTTGCTGCTGCTGAGAATGGTGTTTCTTTTGGGTTCACCAGTGTGCCTTCGGCTCCATTATCGGAACCACCACCGCAACCGCCGGTGGAAGAAGAGGGTAAATGTGGGGTGTTGACTAAAGAAGAGGTTGAGAAGGAATCTCCTGCAGTTGGGATAAATAATGGAAATGGTAATACTGAAGCTATGATTACGACAGCTGCATCAACGACAGCGACCAATATGTGAGTAAATTTATGGATCTTATGCTTTAATTGTTTGCTATGGTGTATTTATTTCTCTAAATTTTCCAACTTCATGGAGGACTTTGTTGAATGATTCTGGGTTTCTTCCTTCTTTTCTGCAGAAATACAGCTAATTTGGAGTCTGAAAGTCAAAAGGAAGAAAAATTCGAGATAGATCTGATGGTAAGAGAGATATCTCAAGCTCTGGTTTCGTGATTCTGGTATCTTGTTTCTTTTGGGATTCTTATTGTTTCCAATTTCTTTTAGGCTCCACCTCCTCAACTGAGAACGTCTCCGGAGAGAGATGGTGATATTGGTTTTTCTGATCACAAGCAGATGGCAAAGCAGGTAATGTGATTTTCTTAGTTTCTCAATTATTTTGACAAATCTATCTTCTATTTAGCTCAAGATATCCTTTCTGCAGGAAACGAACAAGATTCTCAAGGATAAGGAAGATGAGAAGCTCAAGAAGAGTGGTAAGGAGGAGAAGATGGATTTGGCCGATGAGCAGAAGCCGCCAAAGGCAGGGACTCTACATGAAACCGGAGAATCATCAAAGCAAGGTATGAATGATGAAAGGAATGTGGAACTCCATATCGATCTGGAAAAACCCAACAAGGATAGCGCTAGCAATAGATCGCTGCATCAAGCTCTCAAACATCAGCAATTATCAGCTAAATCTGGCAGCAGGGAAGAAAACCACACAGAAAAGACTGGTAATTTTCTCTTTAAAATCTCACTTCTTTCTTCTACCACCAAATTTTATTTCATCTGTATTTTGATTCTGAGTGTTGTATTCTACATTTTCAGCTCAACCTGGTTCCGTGCCAACAATGCCAATGTCTGTGGCTAATTGGCCTCCAATGGGGTAAGCTTAATAGATCTTAAATTTCCCCTTTAATGTATGCAAAGAACAAATATTGATCATATGGAGTTGGCAGGTATGTGGCACCATTGCAGGGAGTCATACCCATGGATGGGAACAAAGTGCCTTCAGCACCAATTCAGGTTACTACATCCATCCACAATTCTCTCTTATTGTGTGTCATGTGTTGTGTATGATCTTATTGATGGTTAAATGATGCATTTGTTACAGCCAATATTCACACATCCGAGGCCAAAAAGGTGTGCCACACATTGCTACATTGCAAGGAACATTCACTACCTTCAGCAATTCATGAAGTTAAACCCTTTCTGGCCAGCTGCATCTGGATCTCCACCTATCTTTGGAACAAAACCTCTGACTACCGAACTACGCGGAAGCATTCCGATGCATATGCCAGTTCAAGACAAGGGACAGATCTTCCCAGGCCACACCGCCGCTGGAAAGGACAACAAGTCTTCTCAAGCTGCGACCATTCCTGATCCTAGTGCCCAGAGAAAGCAACAACAGGTTTTGCTTCAACAACCATTGCCTCCAGTCACTCCCAACAACATATTAGTAAGTTGCTTCCCTCCTGTCCAATTTTATCTATCCATCTATCAGGTTGTAATAATCTGTGTATTGATTGGTTTTATTTTATATTTGATTTACTACAGCATGGGCCGGCTTTCATCTTCCCTTTTAACCAGCAACAAGCAGTAGCGGCTTCGGCCTCTGTTCGGCCTGGTTCTTCTAAGCTTACTAGCAGCACAGCAGGTGCTCTAAGTGGTGCTTCAGGTTCAGCAGCAAATTCAGCCACAATGGGTGCCTCAACCACACCAGCTGCCCCTACATTGAGCTTCAATTACCCCAATATGACTGCCAATGAAACCCAATACTTGGCAATTTTGCAAAACAATCCCTACACTTTCCCAATACCAGCAGTGGGAACCCCACCAAATTACAGAGGCAACCCTCATGCCCAACCCATGCCTCTGTTCAATGGCTCTTTTTACTCTTCTCAGATGATTCACCCATCACAAATTCCGCAACACCCACAGCAGGCTCCCCCTCCAACCCAAGCTCAAAATCATCACCCTTCCCATTCCCATTCTCAACAACAAATCTCACAAACCCATCAGAACAGCAGTGGTTCCACCTCTTCTTCTCAGAAACATTTGCAAGCTCAACAGAGGCAGCAAGGCAGTGGTGGTGCTGCTGTCAATGGCGGTGGCAGTGGAAACGGTACGAGTTTGCACAACAGCTATCCAGGCCACAAAAGCAGCAGATCCCAACCGCCTGCTCAGCACATGAATCCGCCACCACAAGCACGCCATCTTGAAAACGAGGTGGCTGGTGGGGAAGATAGCCCTTCCACTGCTGACAGTCGGGTGTCACGGGCAGCAACCACAATGAGCGTTTATGGTCATAATTTCGCGATGCCTGTTCAGTCCACGAGCTTTGCCATGATGAGCAATGCCATGATGGCTGTTGCTGCTGCTACTGACAAGAAACAGCAGCAGCAGAATCAGCAACAACAACAATCTCAGCAGCAGCAGGGCTCAAAAAGGGGTGGTGTGGAGTCATCATCTCTGCCGCCTCAAACTTTTGCAATGTCTTTCGCTCCTATGAATGGTACTACTGGTACCGTATCATCCATGGCTCAGAACCATGCCATTTTCCAAAGCTTGCCGGAATCTTTAAGGCAAAGCTACCACCATATGATGACAGCACCTCCAGTTACTGCCTCAGCTCACCATTCCCAACAGAAAAAGGATTTCAGGTTATCCGAGGAAGCTTCTAGAACCGTAGGCCATGATTCTTCCAATGGCGATGAGGACAGAAAGGGCGGCAGCACCGGGCTGGCTGGGAGGACAGGGTCCATTGCGTTTGCGAGACCAGACCTTGCTGCAGATGCCTCTGGTTCATCTCCTATCTCTGGAACTTCCGTCATTGATAGCTCTTCAAGGAACATAAACCTTGGTTCTAATAACCGGTCATCTCGATCTCCCATGTCCACCTCCGTTGCTGCTGCTCAATCTTCTCATCATTTACATGCTCAATTCCACCACCACCAACAGCAACAACAGCAGCAGCAACAAGTTCTTCAGCTTCAGAAGCAACAGCAACAACAGAATGCCGCCTCATTGAATGCTCGGAGTAAAAACCAACCGACAAGTAATGGGAGTGCGTACCCGGACCACCTAATTACTTCATCTTCGTCAATGGCTGCCATTGCCAAGTTCCCAAACACACTCTCATCTTTCCCACAAAACCTGGTCCAAACCAGCAACACCACTAGCAGCCCAGCTCAATCCCCTCAGTGGAGAAACTCGATGAGAGGTCCAACCACTTCTCAGGTTCCATCTTCCCTTGCTTCTGCAAACACATCATCATCATCATCCCTCAAGAACCTTCACCAATCCCAGCAACAGCAGTCTAACCGATCCCACGCACAATCACACACCCAGATCTCGTTTGGTGCAGCCACGCAGAAACTTCCTTCTACTACTTCATCATCACAGATGCAGCAGCAGCAACCGAATCCCAGTAGTAATAGTAGTAACCAGTGCCCTTCTCCTCCAATGTTGGTTGGCTCTCCCACAACTTCCTCCATTTCCAAAGGTAATCCCAACACCAGTGTTGCTACTAGTACTACCGGAAGCCCAAGGACAAATGCATCAGCCTCCACAAGTGGTAGAAGTGGTCAGCCTCCTACTGCTTCTTTGTCCTCATCACAACAGCCGAAAAACTCCCCTGTAGGAACCCAGAGATCTTCCCCTTCACCTTCCATTCTTGGTAACCCACATATCACCAACTCAAATCCCACCAAATCTCAGCAACAACAGCAGCTTCCCAAGCAAACATTACAACAGCAGCAGCAGCAGCAACAAGCCCAACAGGCGCATTTGTTCTTCACACATCCTTACATGCCCGTTCAGCAGTCTCAGGCGCAACAACACTCGGGTGGTGCTGCAACGGCACCACCAACAGGCACAAGCGGGTATTATCTTCCAAGAAAGCAACAACAACAGCAACAGATGCAGAATCCGCAATCATCTTCAACGGGCATGCTGTCGCTAGCTAGTGGTACAACGTCTGATCCTGCAAAAGCAATTGCAGCGGCCACCAGCAATTTGAAAGGCGGCGGTGGTGGTGGTGGTTCACAGCAAGGGATTATACATGCATATGCTGCTGCACAGACCTCGAATGCTGGTCATCAGCTCTTGCCTGCTGGGTTCCCGCAATATGTTCACACTGCTCCTACCCCGGTTCAGGTGAAACCTGCAGAGCAGAAACAACCAGCCGGTGAGTCCTAGGCTTTCATTACAAACCTTTTCTCTTTCTTAATTAGTTTTAATGTATGTTATTAATTTTGCATACAAAATTCAGTTAAATTTAATTCAAAGAGGAATTTAGGTGAAACATAAGATTTGGGTTTCTTTCCAAAAGTGGTTTTGTTTGTTGTCTTGTCTTGAGTCTTCACCCTCAACATCATCATCAGTCATCATTAAATTTGGAATTTGAAATTTGAAGGAGGATATTAAATTCATGAGGAAAACGACTGAATTTGTTGACCAGGAAATGACAATTTGCGTACGTGCTGGCAGCCTGAGAAGAAGTAGACGAACGTAGCTGTGCAGATGTTAAGCTGGTAAAGATCCAAGGAATGAGTGAGTCCGAACCCGAGGGGTTTCAGCCAGCAGTTTTGGATCAACGTTTTTGATGACGGAATCTCGGAAGGAAAGAAGGAGAATCCATGGGCTGGAAGATTGATTTGGATGGTTATTTTGAAAGGGCCTATGGATATATGAGGGGGATGGGTTTCTTTTTGGTGAATTTTCTCCCTTGAAAGAGATATATGAGAGACTTTTCAAACAATATCTTTTGGACATATATATTTTTATATTTATTATAAAACAAGAAAATCAAATGAATTGAAATGAAATGGGAATGAGGATGTGCATATATGTATATATATATGTGTGTGTATATATATATATGTCGGCCACGTATAAGGAGAGGAACAACCCCACTTCAATTTTATTTATTGAATCTTTCTTTTGGTTATTTGGTTGGTTGGTTCATCTTTTTTATGATGATGATGGCGATGGTGGTGGTGGATATTGATGCCATGTTATCATCCTTTTGGATCGCCCAATAATTGCTACTTGATTTTATTTTGGTTCTTGAATGAAAAGTTTTAAAGCTAGGTTATCAAAAATTCAAGTTATTGATTCGTTATAAATTCATCTTAGCTTAATTTTTCCTCTAATTACCAACCTCGTACATGACAAGTGGATATTCAAAGCATTAGTAGTCTAGTGGTCGGTAACAACCTTGGGAGGGACAGTGGATGACATTTCCGTCTATTCGGGTTCGATTCTTGGGGTGAGCATCTAGCGATACCCTGACCACGAGTCGATTTTGGGGTCGGTCCATGGTCGTCAATAATTAGTCGGGTGCTTGTATGGATTTCGGATTCCGGATACCTCGTCGACTTCGTGCCGGGATGTGTATGTGAGTTATTTGCCGTTAAAAATAAAAAAACAAAGTGGATATTCATAAAAAATATCAATGGATTTGCAACTCTTTTAGATTGATATTTGATGATGAAGAGTAAAGTTTTCATTGGTAAAGATGCTGATTGGCAGATTTATTATCATTTTATATACAAGATGATGATGACCAAAGAGTACTTCCACAAGCAACAAATTAATCTCAAGATGAAGCAAGTCAAACTTGTAACTTTAATGACTAGGATATTTCTGATGCTAAATGTAGAATGACACTGACAACAATGGAAAATGATCTTGTCCATTATTGGAATAAGAACAAAGCCAATGAGAGTCTAATTGAATATCTCATAAATGATACACTCATACAAGACTTGTTAAAACTCAAAAGAATTTAGGGGGTGTATAAGATTGCTTATTTAAAGTGTTTATTAACTTATTTTGGTGTAGTAACGGTATTTGGCTGGGACTGAGAAAAAAAGACTGAGAAGTGCTTCTAGTTTTTTGGCAGCTGGCTGGGACTGAGAAAAAAAGACTGAGAAATGCTTCTAGTTTTTTGGCAGCGGTAATGAGGAGTTTGTGATAAATTACTCTTTTTTAACTTATGATTTATTTGAAATGATTGATCGCATTTTTAATCATTTCACATGTATAAGCAATCACAAATACAAAAAAGAAAAAAAAAACTTATCAACTTATTACGTTTTGCTACCGTCATAAACTAATCCAAACGCTATCTATAAAACTCTTGTTTAACACCACATAAGTTGATAAAACACTTCTAATAAAAAAACATAAGTTGTTTTTGAATAAGCAATTCCAAGCACCTACTTAAGCACAAAAACAATGATATAAAAACGTTTAACTACAAATGAAGTATTGAACATAGAGAGTAAGATTGACAACTGAGTAGTCAATAAGAGTCAACATAAGCCAATAAAATGTATTTACCTTATCTTTTATGCACCAAAAGTAAGAACTATTAATTGTAATAAATCTATCACCGGACACAAATAATATAATTTATGTTTCCAAAGTATTCAACAACTCTATTATACACATTACCCAAATTATACCATTAGATATATCAAGATACAATAATGTCAAATAATCACCATTATATACAATATACCATTAAAAGATGACTTTTATAATTTGTTTATCAATATGTCTAAAAACCTCAAAATAAGTATTTCTCAGGGTTTTATAAAATCAAATGTACCTGAGATGTAATTTAATCAAACAATAAACAGCATCTGAGATATAACCCCAATGGAGCAGCCTACCGATTAAGGCTTGTGGAAGGTGTTGTTACCAACCCAAGTTCGAATTCGTGGGTGAGCAACCAGGGGCCACTGAGTATTAATCCCAGAAGAGCACGCTTTAGCTCTCGGTAAAAATTACCAAGGATGTAGTCTGGGCAAAGCCCAGATGAACCTTATAAAAAAAACAACATCTGAGATATCTTAAGCAAAATACTTGAAAATTCCAAAATGAACAATTTTGACACGTACATGGTTTTTACAAACTACTTGAAACTCACATTGCTATGTTAAGTAAATATACTAATCTAAACTATATTTCAATCTGTCACACCAACATGCCAATTATACCAATTCCCATGATTCCGTAACCAAACCATCTATGTTGTTAACCTAGAGTTTCTTTCTAGGAAAACACAATATACACTACATAGGAAGTTAATGAGCTCAAACTCATCAATTTCATAATTTTCAAGATACACCAAAGAAAAGATTAACTAAAACACTAAAATCCTTAATGATCAAGATGTTTACTTATAGCAATCTTTGATCACAAACATCCAACTACTTCAGAGTTATCTTACAAATATATGCTAAAAATCAATGGATAGAGACCAAATACTCTGAATGGTCAAAATACCTTAGAGTCAAATGTCAATACCAACTATCTCAGAATGACTAAGTAAATGCCACATTTCCTAGTTTCCAACCACCTAAAAGGTAATTGGTTATTCCTACAGTATGTCATTGTACAATGATAAGACTTCCGACTCGTTAGTAGGTGTAGGATTATGTGCAAGACAATAACAGATGTTTACTATGTCCAATGTTATAAGACATTAGTGGGTCACACTGCTACACACCCAATTAGAAATCAATTAGGATTACCATTTAATGTGTGGAAACAATTAATTACTTAAGTTAATTATTGAGAGAGAAATAAATAATAAATAATTATTTATTATTTATAGTTAAATAAAATATTAGTTAAATATTTTATAGTCAAATTAATTAATTGGAAATGTTTTATTTAAGTAATAGTTTATTAATTAAATGAGTTTAATAGTTTAATTAAAAGCTAAAGGGTTAACGGGCTTTTAATTAAACGGACTTGGGTAGTTGCATTGTTTAAGTATTATATAAACAGAGAAACCCTAAGGTTTTATTCATTAGTTGTTTTCTCATAAAAAGGAAACCCAGACAAAAACCTCTCTCCTCTCTTTCTGCGATCGGCGCCAAGCACCAAACCGAAGAACCCTTTTTTCGGTTTTCGTGTTTATCGATCACACACACATACACGCGTAAACCTTTTGGTTTCTGTTTTCGGGTAATCCTTTAGGCCGTCTAACGGTTGGATTTCGCGGTGGTGCAGTAGCGGTGTATTCCCCTTTAGCTTTCCGGATAATCTTTTTGATAACCTAAAGGTATATCTAAAAGCCCCTTATTAATTGTATCCGTATATGAATTGGTTGAGATCTGTTGATTTGGATTTTAGTTTTATTCCGCTGTGCTTGATATATATATATATTGTTTATTGTATCGTAAAAATCCCATCAGTGGTATCAGAGCCACTCCATATTCGATACGGATCAGTTTTTGTTTATTGTGTCTTGATGAAAAGATTTCTTGGAAAATAAGTTTTTTTGTTTTTGTTGGGTTTTTGGTATAAAAAATTTGATTTTTATCAGTCTGTTTTAAATTATAAAGAATTACACAAAGTATCGAAAAACCCACGGGGTAGCGGCAATCGGCGACGGAACGGCGACAGATCGCTGACCGAACCGCCGGCCAATCGCCGACTGAGCCAGGATCGACGCCACGACAGTGCCGTGGTCATCGCAGGCCGCCGAGTGACGGCGGCGTGGTGGTGGCCGGATCGACTGTCGTTACCGGCTGTCTTGCCAGACGACGTGAGGCGGCGGCGACGCCGACCGCCGGCTGTTTGCTGTTCGACGGCGGGTTGGCAGCAGTGGTTAGGGTTTCGACCCTCGGTAGGCTTCGGTGTTTTGGGTTTAGTCTAATCCCTCTTTCGGGCCCAGAAATTTGTTTTTGATAACGGGCTCAAACCTAGAAATTTGGAACCAAGTTTACAGCCAAAAGGTTTAGTTGGGATTTTTGATCCAAGTCAAAATTAATTTATTTTAATATTACGAACATCCAGCTTCCACCATGTACCTACGACTATCCAAATGTTACGTAGCGACAGACAATTGAACAATACATGATCCACCGATTCCACCTCCTCCGAGCAATGCGAACATAGTGTTGAATCTAGTTCAATCCCCATCTTGTCTAACACTTCTTGAGTCGGAATCCTTCCAATTCTCGCCCTCCATACTAAGATGGCTAATTTCTTCGTGATACACTTCGACCACTTGGTTTCCTTTACCCCAATCATTGTTGCCTCTGTTTTTTCTACGATCGTTGCCTTCAATTGTTTCACCGAGAAGCCCCCATCTGGTTTGAAACTCCATCTAACTTTGAAAGAGCTCGGTTGCCAATCCTGTAACAATAACAAGAGATTAGTGAGTTCATTTCTTTGCCTCCCTTTCGGCTCCCTCCTCCAATTCCAACACCACGACCTCTCTACCTCCGAACCACCCCTCCTCTCCGCCACCAAGGCCTCTTTATTTACCTCGAGTCTCGAAAGGCGTTTAAATGTGTCGGCCAACGGAATGCTACCCAACCATCTATCTTACCAAAAGCTCGTATTTGTCCCATTCCCTACCTCCTTCCTTACCGACTCTATTAAGTTTAGACCCACTCCCTCCAAATCTCTACAAACTTTGATGATC
>LUCG01093005.1:0-14107 GCA_001633085.1 Carthamus tinctorius | reverse complement strand
GGGGGGGTATTATGATGAGATGTACTAAAATAAGATACACCAAAATCAATTTCCGCTTCTTGATTTTAGGATAGTTCAAGGTCTAACATGTTCAGTGTGTGTTACTTCTTGATTAATTGGACTGTTTGTTGGAAGTTTTTTTTTGTTTTAGGAATTTCCTCAACTAGCAAAGTTAGTTGAACCGAAGCTCATGCTATTATGTGAATATGTGATGATCTTGATCATCACTGGTTTTCCTAATTTTTTAAGCACATTCAAGTAGATCAAGTTTGGAGTTTTTTTTATTAATATAAATGTATTAATCTTGTCTTGTATGTATACCACAATGTAAATTTAATTTGGTTGTTCTATTTTAGGTTTAGAGAATGTCCACCCGTTATTGCAATCAAATTGTTTGATGAAATTTCTCAAAGAGTTATAATGTATTTCTTAACGGCATAATATAATAAAACAATACACTATAATATGAAAATACGATGTCTTAGATTTTGTTGCTTGAACAAGGATGACGGTTGTGATTTTGGTACCACAAATCTTGCTTTCGAGCTTATTGCCAAGTCCGAGTTTCAATCTCTGGCTTTTTTGCACATACTTGAGTATGACATTATAATTAAAGGGGTGTTTGATTCACAAAATTACGAATGAATTCAAAAGAATACGAATAATCGGTTTGATTGAATAAACTCACTTTAAGATTTACCTATAGAAACCTATAGAAATGTAACACCCTAACTTATATGCATATCATTAATATATAATTATGAAAGTTTGTGGAGGAAAGTTAGGTGAAAGAAATAATTCAAATAATATCGAAAGGGGAAAAAGGTGGCATGAGAAAGTAGTGTAAGGTAGGGGTGTGGATGATCCGGTTTGAAACTAATTTTTCGGTCAAACTGGTACCTCCGGTTTGATAATTTTTCAAATCAAATCGGCCAATTTTTTGTGCCAAACCAAACTGATTAAACCACTATAGACCGGTTTGGTTTGGTCGGTTTGACTCGCTTATATCAGAATTCAGAATACTACTAAAAGTGTATAAGAATAACCTAATAAGAAAATAAAAAACTATAAAATTTAAGAACATAACTCAAGTTTGTTGTAAAAGAAAAACCAAATCTAGGATTTCACAAAAGAAAATGTTTAAACTCCATAACTCAAGTTCATGTGCCTCTTGTATATTTAATCATATACAATATATACACACACACACACACATACCTGGTCGGGTTTGGTTTAAACAGCCAGTTTTGTCTCTAAAACCACAAACCAAACCATATTAACGGTTTATAAAAAACGCAAACCACCGGGCTAAATAATGATGGTTAAACCGGCCAAACCGACAAAATGGTTTGGCTCGACCGGTTTGTCCGGTTTCGGCCATACCGTGCACACCCCTAGTGTAAGGGTGCAAAGTGTAAAATTCAATTTGAAGTTGAATTGGCAGTGGTTGGATGGAGTTGAAGTGAGAAATGGAGGATCTGATTGTAGACTTATTCACATGTAAATTGAGGTTAGAGAGATAGAGAGATTGTAGAGAGAAAAACATAATAGTTGGATTTCGATTTGAAATTATTCAAAGAAAGGTTGTTGGGTCATTTACCAATATTTCATTTTAATTTTAAAACTATATTATATGAGCCAAACATATAAATTTCAATTTTTTCAATAGATTTAATTCTAATGTATGTCAGGTGGTCAAACTTGATAACAATACAATCTAATTATTTCATTGTGCGTCTAGTATCCAGACAGGACTTAATAGAGACTTGATAACAATACAATCTAATTACTTCATTGTGCGTCTGGTATCCAGACAGGACTTAATAGGGACAGGACGAAGCATAACAGAAAAGATAGTTGTCTAACATTTGGTAAGACAGAACTAGCCATGACATAACATATAAAATGACTGATTTATCCCCAATGAGTTGTTTATATATTTTGATTAATTATGTAATTAATTAACTTATTATAAAATAAATATTTTTTAAAACGAGACACAACATTAGATTTCTTTTGTCAAAATGATTAAACTGACACCAAAATGAAAAGTTCGTTTCCAAATTCTTTTAACATCAACATTTAAAAATTTAATCAAAATATATAATTGTATAAAAATAATAATTTAAGAAAAATAAAGTGAAGATTTAAAGAGCGTAAAATATAACAATTAATATTTAAAAAATGAATAAAATGTAAAGAGAAAAGTGTGTTTGATGTTTAATAAGAGAATTGAGTTTTATGTTGAGGTTATATTAGTAAAACATAAAGTGTATTCCATATTTTCCAACTTGTTTTCTGGGGTCGGCTGTAACAGACATCTGTTCCACTTTCTTCCAATCTGTTCTTGTCCGTTCCACATAAAACTTGAAACAATAATTCTTGTTCTGTTCTGTACAATCTTGTCCGATACATAAATACACCCTCAAACTCAAATTTCTTAGACAAATTCAGTTTCATTACCAAACGTACCCCTACGTTTTCATTGTATTCAAAGGTAGTCATTAGTTTTCTCCTTACACGTTTTTAAATACCAACAAAACTACAAAAGTACTTATAATACATTTGCGTTGACAAATGTTTTATTTATTCATCATCTTGTTACGTGAAATATACATTAGAATTAGGTTCAAACAAGAACCAATATATTTTGTAGAAACAAAGGAACCAACCACAATCACATGTGATGTGGGTCCATGTGGGACCCATCCATTAAATAAATCATATACTATGGTTTAATGGTGAGATCCACGTGAATCATATATGATTTATTTAATAGGTGGATCCCACATGGGCCAACATTACATGTGGCTTAAATTTAGTTCATTTGTTCCTACAAATAGGGATGGTTCTTGTACGAAGCTCCCTCATATACATTATTATGCATCACAAACCCAAAACTCAACAAAAACTTTAAAAAACCAAAAGCAACACTTAATATCAAATACGCGACGGGGTTATCGATGCAACGAGTTCAACGTTACGTTGAAATAGTCGCATATCGTCCTCGTCAAGACTCACCATCACTTCGATCCCATCTCCATCTCGTGTATCGAACAAGATAAACGTATTCCTCACAAACACATCCGCCATCGTCACCCACTTCGGACATCCGAACCCGAAGTCCATTCCGTAAAATGGCTTCTTACATTGGCTACTACACCTATAAACATCAAGATCATCAAACAACTCCTTTACACTCCTTGAAACCCCTTTAACATCCATCAACCACTTATTCAAATCAACATTGCACACTTCCTTCATCCCTTTCTTCAACTCCACCACCAAATCGCCCGCACTCGTTCCATCCCTCCGATCGTTCGATGCCGTGATGTACCAACTGAAGTTCCCGGCCGAGTTCTCCGGCAACGGCGGCATCACCCGTGCCCGCATGTTCACCAGCTGGATCCACTTCGAGTTTCTGAAAGAACCCGTCTTCGTGGTCGAAGCAGCGATCGCGCATCCGTAAAGATGCGCGGTCACGACTTCGACCTTTGTCGGGTTTACTGATAAACCCGACATCGAGTTTTTCCACTGGGTTATTCTCCTCGTGTCGAAAACGTACCTTCTCGTGACGCAGGATGCGCTTTTGTCCATCACGATTTCGGGCACGGTGAAAGCAGGGTCGGAAGACGGGGCGACGGATGCGGCGAGAATCATCGGGTTCGGTCTCGACTCGCCACGAGCCGTGGCGGCCCAGTCGTCGAGAAAAGCGGCGACGGTGGACCCGTCTGCGACCTTATGGGACACGGAAACGGTGACCGCGATCCCGCCACCTTCGAACGAGGTTACTTGCGCCGCAAGAAAGCTCTCACCTATACATGACCCCTTCCACAAGAAACCTTGTGGAAAAAGCAACCTCTGGGTCTCAAATTTGGGATATAAAATAAAATCGGACACTTTACACCCCAAAAGCTTTGCTTCCACGAAAACGACCCCCTGGTCACCGCAATCAACGGTGACCCCATCTTTGCGAAGCCTACCCGCGAAAGGGTAGTACAAATTTAGGGTCTCGGATAAAGATTTCTTGAACACATCCGTGTTGATTGAAGTTTCGGATTCGTATAAAAGCAAGAGGGGAGTATACGAGTGTAAGGTGAGTTGATCGAGTAACGAGAGTTTATAAGTTTTGAGGTGATTTGGGGTCGGAGATGAAGGTTTGATGATTTCTTTCGAGATTATCTGCATTATCGATAAAACACAGTTTTCTAGTAGTGTCAATGGTCTATTCGGCATGGGAGAAGCCATGCATCTACGACATTATATATGAATAAAAGTGAACATTTATTAATTGATGAAGTTGAATTATTAGTTAAGATGCCGTTATTGGCTTAATATGATACCACACCATTTTGGGTTTTGTATTTTAGTTGCAACTTGGTATTTAATTTCAATTTCTTACTCAATATGTTTCCCAAAAGAAATTCAAACCATGTTTATTAGAGGTATATATGTAATAAAAGATTAGATACCAATTAACCAATTCTTTAGTAACTTATATCCGTAGTTGTATTCTAAAGAAGTTCTTGAGTCATTTAATATTTGAAAAACTCTTGAATACAATGAAGAAAGGGTATTGTGGTCCAAACATGTATATCATTTTATAAATTAGGATAACAAATAAGGTGTAGCCTAGTGGGTGGAGGTAATATCTTTGTGTCTTCCTTGGCTGGTATCCTTGGTTGGCCAAGGTTCGAACCCCACGGAGGAGGACTTCTGTGGCACCAAGGGCTGGTCCATAGGGCCGGTTCAAGGGCGAGTTCAGGGGTCGGTCCATAGGGCTGATTCATGGGTGTGAGGGATTAGTCCGTTTGGATCCGGATATCTTTAAAACGTGTATGTTTTATCTGTCGTTTAATTTTTTTTATAAATTAGGATTTTGCGAAGATTATATACTTTTTTTTATAAATGACGGACCCTTACCTATTCATTAAATGCAAAGCATAATCACATGACTTAAAAGAAATGTATGTTGGTAAAGGTAAACCAAACCAAATATTTTCGATATAATGTATAAAATAACAATGAAATTTTTGGTATTTTTATTATAATATTTTATTTTTTTTAACCACAGTAACTGACTAACATACTTTCTGTTTAGTTTTAAAAGCATGATTGTGTGAGAGAAAAAAAAAAGTTAAGATGAAAAATGTAAGAAGAGTTTTAGACTCTTAGGCCGTGCGTATCAATCACCGGGGTTGGGTGGGTTCCAAACCGTCAGGTTTAACGGGCTGGGCGGGCTCCGCTACGCCTCCAGCAGGCTCGGCGGGTGGGGCTCCAGCGGCGCCTACAAACCGCGAACCCGATGGCGATTTCAGTATAAAAAAATTCTGAAAAAAGCCGTTGGCTAGCTAGTTTTGAAAAACATTTAATTATTTTTCCAATTTATTAATCCTATATAAATAACCTTCTATCCTAACTTATTTTTCACACCAATTCCATCTTTTTCTCTTCATACACTTCTATCCTAAATTATATGTAACGCCCCGTTTCTCAAGTTATGTATATTTAACTATCTTTGACGGAGTTAAACTGATTTGAGTTGGTATTGTTATTTTCAGGAGACTAAGTGGCTATTTTGTACTTATGGGAAGTAGAGGGGCATGTTAAGCAGATATATAAGCAGTTTGGACTCCCAGTTTCCCCTCTTTTTCCTTTTTGGTCGATTTTAGAGAGCGAGAAGTGGGAGAGGGTGCAATTTGGGAGAAGGCAAAGGAAGGAGCGAAATTGGTTGCTCTAGACCAATTATTGGAGGCAAGCACTAGAGGATTAAGTTCTCGGTGGAATTGTACTTTCAAGGTATGTGTTTATTGTGTTTTGGCTACCTTGATTTCGAGTTAGGGATAGAATTGGGGTTAGATTGTGATTAGATGATCAATTGATCATCCTTGCTTGTTGTATATGTTTTATTAATGTTTTAATGGTCAATTATCGTATGGGATCGAAGCATGAACTTGATTTTGGTTAGATGTGGTCGATTTTGGAGTTTTGGGATGAAAGCCCGGCTGGTGGTCGCAACCCGCGACTGGAATTCAGTCTGCAGGTATCGACGGGTAAGCCGCGGGTGGGGACCCGCCGGCGAGCCGCCGATTCCACTATCCCGATTTTAGACTTCTTCCAATCGGGTTCGGTTGGGGTTTTCTTGTTTGTACCCCTCTAAGGGATGTTGAAACTTAGTGTTTGGTGAAGTTTGGGAGAAATTGGACTAGTGTAGCTATGCCTTTTCGGTAAAAAGGGGTCGGGTTAGACTTAGAGTCCATTTTGGGATTATGTGTTGATATGTTGTGCATGTAACTGTTATAGGTGACCCTTTTTGAACATCCTACGAGTTACAAGGGTGTGATATTGCTCAATTGTCAGGTGAGTACTCTATCTATGCTAATTAGTGTTATGTATGTGTAATTATTGTGCATGTGTGGTTATGTGTTATGTGTGCATGTTATGGGGATATGATAGTACCTAGGGTGGTATTTGTTACCCCTAGGGAAAATGTTGTGGATTAAGAGGCCTGGTACCAGTGTCAATGGATTAAGTTACGGGCATGTAATGACTGTGTATCTTTGGTTATGTATGCATGATATTAGTTAGTATAGATGTGTGCTCACTAAGCGTAAAGCTTACCCATTGTTGTTTCCCTCTTTTAGTGACATGTACGTCATCGGGTAGTAAGGGAAAGGCTCATGTGTGACATTCCGGCGGCTAGCAGCTCAGTCATGGAAGTTAGTTTTGGAGTTCAGGGACTTATGTTTTCTTTAAAACAAGTTATTTATTTGGTTTAAGTACGTTTGGGTACTCATGTGTTGGATTTCTGAAGAAATGGTGTCGTTTGATGTTTAAACTATATTTCTTAAATGACAAGACATGTGTTTGGTTGCATTATCTATAAATTTTGGCAACGCTTCCGCTTATTCTGAATGGTTCGTCTGTTAAGATTTACTTTTATGAACTGAGGTGTTACATTATATTTCTTTCATCATGAATCCAAACAACACATCTTCATCCTGTTATTCACGACCGAGAGGTGCGGGTTGATCGGGAGGTGCGGGTACTTCGGGAGATGCCTGTATCGAATTGGCGTTTTACACAACCCCGCATGACCACCTTCAGGGTATCGAATTGGATCGGGTTTTGGCGAAGAAAGCACGGCTCAAAGCAACACATAACTTTCAATTTTAGTTTNTTTTAATTACCTTTGTTAGTTTTTATTTAAGAAAAAATTATTTAATTTAATTTAATTTGTATTAATTAATTAAATTAATTAAAAAGTGAGAGGGTTGGAAGGGTTCGGGTACTAATCAGAGAGTGCTCTAGAGGGCTTATTGTGAGGTTATGGAAAAACTGATGTGACGCTGATGTGGCAATGGGGCTGGGAGGGCTGAGAGGGTTCTGCTACGCATCGCCTTAGTGACTTATAATCTCATGTTTACTTATGAATCACACTTTAATTTTTTTTTATCATGTGTATTTCTGTGCATTTCACTAGTGTTGATCATTATGATTGATCCACGGATGAAATCTTTTTTTAACCTTCTTATCATAACCTTTTCTTTCACTGAAACTCAAACCTTAGTTTATTAAGACACACTTTCAAAGAATCTATTACTACAACGAAATTGAATTTATGAAACAGTTAACACGTTTAAGAATTCTGATGACATACTTTATGGAAAAAAAGAGCAAACTATAAAAGATTAGGACAATTTTAAGTATTGTAATAATTTTATAAAATCATTATTAAAATAACATGTTGAACTATTATTTTATAGAGAAATTTATTTATTTAGCCATTTGAATAAACCCAATTCATCTCCTAACCACTCTTTTCCTCCGATTACCCAAATAACCACGAGAGTCGCCCCAATAATAGTCGCCCCGGGCGACTTGTGTGTTTCCGACAAAAAGTCTTATTTTCCGACCAAATGACATCATTTTCCGGCAAAACCCACCGGAGTCGCCCCAAGGAAAGTCGCCCGCGACGACTTTTAAGTTTGGAAGTTGCAGACCCAAGGTACCATGAATTGTTTATGAAGATTGAGGGATTTCATGAAGTGTTTATGAAGATTGAGGGTAAATGGGCCCAAAACCCTGCACATGCTTTTTCCCTTTTTCTGTTTTTCTTTTGTTGTTTTCCCTCCATGCGGATAATGGTTCTTGGCGCGAATTTCTAGATTATTTGTGGAGCAGACGTTGATGAAGATGAGTTGTATAAAAAAGTCAAAGTCGCCTGGGGCAACTTTGACTGGGGCGACTTCTACTTTAGGTTGGCCGGAAAATCATAAGTAGCCCGGGGCGACTATTATTAGGGCAACTCTCGTGGTTACTTGGGTAATCGGAGGAAGAGAGTGGTTAGGAGATGAATTGAGTTTTTTCAAATGGCTAAATAAATAAATTTCTCTACTATTTATTAGTAATAACTAATTATTAAATTTTAGTAAATAATATTTATTATTAATTAATAATAGTTAATATTAATTGTGCCAATGACGTGTAGCTCAGTTGGTAATTATTGGGAGCAGATTTACACAATATCAAATGGTCTCGGGTTTGAGCTCGAACACTTTCATAGCCACAACCGTTGAGTGAATCAGGAATGCCCCCACATTACGGTATTGATAATCGATTGCGGCAGTTGAGGTTGTCGGAATCAACCATTTTGCACCAATTAATATTAATAAATGGTATAATTGAAAAAAGTCACAAAAAGCTCCTCAAACACTACTCCAAGTAGTGTTTCAATAATGTGACATTTTGGTAATTCAACAATTTGAGGGTTAAAACCCTTAAACCCATTTCAGCTTCCTCATTCTCATACATTTGTGAAATCAAAGGGATTTATAAGAGTGAGCTTGTGAAGAATATTGGGAAGAAACTCTTGGAAGAATTGAAGGATTTAAGCTTGGATTGAAGATTCATCTTCTCCCCTTCAAGGTAATCACCTACCTCTTATGGCTTCTAATCCTAGTAAGTTCGTGGTTAAGTTTTGGTGATTTATTCATCTATGGTGGGGACATCAAAGAAGAGTTCGACCAATGCTTTGTTCTGTCCTGGTTGATCCTGATTCGACATTAGAAGTATATTGATTTTCCCCAATAACTGAATACTTTTGTTTATACAAAATAAATTTTGTGGCTGAGTACAGACACGTCTTTCCTCCCCACATGGATAACATCTTTAATTCAAAACTGAACATGACTGAACATGAAGAGGCGCTTCCGGTTCTATCGATGCTTGAAACAATTTTGTCTTCTCCATATTACAGTGGAGACGGAGTGGGGCTTGTAGCTCAGAGAGGTTTTGTTTAATTCAATGAAAAATATGAGTATTGGTACTATTAGTTTCTTCTCCTCTTGGTTTAAGCAAAATCATCATTGTTGGTGAAGTTTTCTCTGTGTTCTTCATGGATGAGAGGAAAAACCTTTAATTCAGTCTTTACACATGTTTTTTGATTGATTAGATTTGGTTTATTGTTTGGGGTTTGTATTCAAAATAGATTTTAACACTTAGTTTATCAATGTTATGGCTTAAAATCATGTTTGGAGAGGTTTAGGATGGAAGGAATGGAGGATTTTGTTGAAATTAGTCGAGCAGCTCAAACAGAGCTTGGGGTGACTTTTGGGGCGACTTAGGTCGCGCGGAGCACTGGTGGTGCTAGATGACTTTTAGTTTCATTTCTCGTTTGGGTCTGGGATTGAGGAACCTATTAGTGGCTTATCTTAAGAGATGATTAAGAATAGGTTTAGAGGGGCAATTGAGGAGTTGACACTTGTTATGAGGTGTCAATTTAGGTGTTCGGTTGTGTGCCAAATCCTTTCAGTAAGGTATCTAACGTGGACGACATGTGAGTTTCCAAAATGCTTTCATTTATGCACAATTACTCCAAATGATGATCTTACTTGTTGTTAGTTACATATTCATAGATATCTATACGTTGTGAGCATGCATCGTGGGTGGGACATCTATTGGCTATCTTATATGTGTGGTGTGATGCATCAAGGGCTGGTATGAGCCCAGTATGTTGTCACAGGTGTATGTGACCCTTACCGTAAGCCAATTACATGTGTAGTGTGTCGCATAAATGATTTAATGCATGAATTGTGTTAAATGCTTTCCAGTTATAACTATGATACTATCAACGTGATGTTGTCTTTCAGGGAAATCACTAGACCTCCGGTCTAACCCTCGTTTTGTTTAAACTAAAACCTTTTCCAGAGAAGCCGATTCGCGAGGCTTTAGGAAAGGGTATGGAGAAGGCCTAGCTAGAGGATGACTGGAAGGAAGTCCTTATGGTTTATCTTAGTCTTAGAAGTTTAAGTTGTAAGGGTGTTTCACCCGTTAACACTAATGTCTTACGTAGGATTATTGACTTGGAGGCCGTTTAGTCATTTTTATCTGTTCGATGCTTGGATTTTAGAATTGTGGTCGTTACAACTCATGGTCGAGATCAACGCGGTGGTGACAAGCCGAGGGTAAAAGATTTATGTATTTCGGTAGGGGGTGGAAATCAATGTATTTAAATCAAAAGATTTTTCTTTTGAAGGTAAATTTAAATCAAAAGATTACACACTAATATAATGAGTAAAATTTTGAAAGTAATACAATTTAATCCAAAAATAATTTGTGTATATTGTTGTAGTAAGAAAAAGTGAAAGTATAAAGCTACGAAAATACAATTTGTGAAAGTATC
Organism: Carthamus tinctorius; assembly: GCA_001633085.1. Classification (NCBI taxonomy): domain Eukaryota; kingdom Viridiplantae; phylum Streptophyta; class Magnoliopsida; order Asterales; family Asteraceae; genus Carthamus; species Carthamus tinctorius. Next base: position 3,423 of record LUCG01093005.1, on the reverse strand, counting down.
TTGTTATTTCGTGCGTTCATTCGTGCTTTCTAAAACATGGTAAATTACTAAATATATAGTTTAAAAGCTTTTGGTAATTAAGTCGACAATGTTCCCATCCTCATAGGACTATAAAGTAATAAAGCTATACACTTTCTCCACCACTTCGAGAAGCCTTCAGAAAAGCATCACATAAATAGACAAGAAAAGACACAAATTCCATGTATGGAATCTTTAAGCCTTTGAAAACAACTCTAGCCCCCTTTGTAAATTCGCGTAAAATGATTAACACAACTGAAAGTCAGAAGATCTCACCATCAGTTGGCCAGATTCTAAAACCAACCAAAGGTAATTTTAACTGTGATGGCTAGCTCTCCCGGAAGCCACCGAGTATTGTCGTCTAACTTATTAACACTTGATAGATTAATTAAAAAATCTAACTATATACTTGATAAATTTGATGATTTCTATATATAAATTCACATGAGTCATTTCAGGTTGTTATTACTCCCCTCTAGTTTTATCAAGAAGACATTATTGCTACTTTTTTTTTTATTTAGTTGTACTTGCTTTACATAGTTTTTTTAAAAGGGGTATATTTGACATGAAAAGTTATTTTCGACACCCCTTGGGATATTTTTTCTAGGGGTATATTTGACATTGAAATATGGAATTTCTGGTCAAAAGTCTAAAGGGCACCTCTTGAAAGATTATGTGTTATTTGTGCTTCTCCAAGAGCTAGGGGGCACTCTGCTAATTCCAAATACTTGAGGGGAGCAAATTGAAGTTTGTACTATATCAACAGGGGAAAGTAGCTTCCATTCAAAGCATCACAACTAATGAAGCAAAATTCAAATAAAATAGATGGATTTGTAGTCTTGGTAGTTTTTGGTATGATTTATAGTGATAGGATATATAGCTAGATACCAAGATTGTTTTGATTTACATGCATGAAAGCAAGCATGTTCGTATTTAAACGTGCATAACTTTTGTTATGGATGTTTGTTTCAATCCCACTGAATGCGGAATCAGAGCTAAGAACGAGGAGAACATCTTAGACATCTGTTGGACACTCTCTTATGTTTTTTCTTTGTCAAAATTTTCGTTTCGGCCTTTTATGTTTGATCCATTATCTTTATGTTGCGTTACTCTTTGAGCTTCTTCTTATACGTTGTATAAAAAGTTCATTCTCTCATCCAAATGTCAAAGTTGTCTAGAATTTGATTTTGAAGACTAAAACTTAATTGGTATTCTTAAGTCGACAAGTTTTAGAAGACGTTATTTTTAGGTATAGTATTCGTATAATCAACATAATTAAAACGTTAACCAGTTCTGGTTATCCTACGTTGCATCAGTAGATTACTTAATTATCACAAATACATGACACTCTACAATAAAGAGGTTTAATTAGAAATTTCATCAACCATAACATTTATCCAACATAAACTTAAGGTTACTGTTTTTGGAAATTTACTATCGATGCTTTGGCACATCATTCAAATTAGTACTTTGGATAGAGGTAGTGAAGCGGGCCTAAACTTGGAGAACTAGGCTTTAATGTTCTGAAGCCCGCTATCGGGTTTATGGGAGGTGCCATGCTTAGAAGCCTATGGCCTTTGCAACGGTTCTCTGTTACAGACGTACAAACACATTGATATGCAGCTAAGAAAGGGCCTACGGGATTTTCGAGCCAAAAAGCTTTGTTTTGAGTTTTGACATGTTTCAAAATTATGCTCTTTTGCCATCTTTCTCATTTCCACTTTGGGCTTTTATGTTTGACTATCACACTTTTAGTCCCCTTACTTTTGAGATCCCTTTATATTTGTTGGTTATATATCTCGATGATGAATAAAACAAGTTCCTTTATTTTCTATCCAAATTTGTGTTTTCTTTGATTTCGAATTCGAGCCTAAAGCTTTGTATTGTTGGAATCAACGAGAGTTTTTGAATAAGTTTTTATTGGACATTCGTAGAATTAACAAGATTATTTTGGCCTTTATCCATCATCTTTGATGTTGCATTAGGTAGTTTTAATTTGGATACACAAGTTAATTGATAAGTAATCAGTTGTCCCTTAATTTCTTTATCACTTACTCTTTAACTCCGAAAAGTTAACCTAGCTATCTACATAAAATAGAATCATATAGCTTTAAAAAAAGTAACAAGCATTATGAGGAAGTGTGAGAATTCTCAATAATTATGTGTATGTAGAGATGGCAAAAATGGGTTTGGCCTAGTCGGGACTAATAAGGACCGGTAGTCTTGACTTGGTTACGAACTTTATGAAAATTCAAGGTTTGGCCCAGGACTGATAACGGTTATATGTATAAGGTCAGGTTCAAATGTGAATTCATCTTTCATTGTGAACGTGTGGACCATTAATATCGCGCCACGTGCCAATATTCAGTTTAAATATTCATGCTTTATTCAGACCGAATAAAAACTTATTCAGTATGAATAAAGCTTTATTCACTCTGCATGATACTCATACTGAATAAAGCTTAGATGCTGACATTGGCGGATCCCGTGTATTAAGGGTGGGGCAAGGGCCCCCACTAAGAAAAATTTTATCACATTTTTTTAGTTTAAAAACCAATAGTTTTTTGATTTTCTTCTATGGATCCCACCAGTAAATTTGTTTATGTGCCCCCATCAAACAAAAACCATACTTGAAATCAAAGAAAAAGCTAGAAATGCGTCTCAAAATCAACCAAAAACCCAAAAAGTCCATCAAATTAAACCAAAAAAACTTAAAAATCTTCTGGAATCAACCAAAAAGCTTTAAAAATCCTTCTAACACATGGGAATTAGCCTAAAATTACATCGGTCAACTTTGCACATTTTTAATCTACTTTGAAGGTGTCCCCACTAGAAAAAAATCCTGGATCCGCCACTGGGTGCTGATTCAAATTGCCATATGACACGATCTTGTTGGTCCTTACGTTCACAATGAAAGATGAGTTCACATTTGAACTTTCCTGAGTTGCTGATTCAAACAAATGTAATTGGGTGCAAGATTATACAAAAGTATATATGGTTTTAATTTTGTATTCTTTTTTAAAACTTAATAATTGTTTTATAGGCAACAATAGATAATAGAATATAATTAAATTTGATTTTGGAAATATTTAAAAGGTAAAAAGATACATCCAATTAATGAGTGAAAATGAAAGCAAACAGAAAAACACTTTATAGGACATTCTTCTTATTAAACAAGTAAAGAAAACCATATAAATTAAAGCATTATTGAATACAAATGATTTTATGCCACCTCTGACATCAACATAAGGTTTGAGATATAGCTGCTGGCTAGTGGCCCAATTGCCCAAATTTCCCATGACTGCACACATGTATTCCATCATAAAGACACCAAAACATACACACACACATATAGACTGCACACATGTATTCCATCATAAAGACACCAAAACACACACACACACA